>OZ035840.1:19404335-19461793 GCA_964034765.1 Knipowitschia caucasica
TACTGTAGGTTGTGTATAGTGTGCTCATACCTGTGCTCAAGTGTCACAGAGATCTGACTTTTTTACATTGAAAACACAGAGAGAGTAAACTTTCTCAATGAAAACATGACTAAACCATTTGACTGTTCATACTCAATGTTGTTATGACATATTATTTTGACGACACAGACAATTTCATTGACATGAAGACTTGCTTTTGAGGAATAAACTTTTCATTTTGAGAAACTGACGCACTTTTGCAGGTTACCCACGAGGTTTTGCAGTTTGCACTAATTGTTCTGAGAAATGCACTAACTGTTGTGCAAATGTGAAGAAGGATGTGAAAAGTGCACCAAAGCGACTGAGAAAAACTGTAAATACTAGTTCCGCACTGATGAAGCTACAGTTTTCAGTGTAGTTTTGTTGTTGTTGAAATTGAAGGAAAGTAAATGATGACACAACATGAAGTCAAATACACTTTGTCATATAATTCTGTAGGGGCGTAGTTCCTTGAGGTCTGGGGCTGATAGATAGATAGATACTTTATTGATCCCCCACATGATTAATTATTTGCGTGTCCAGTAGCAGGAGAAACACATCTAACTATACAAACAAATACATAATTCTAATAGCAGCCAACAATAGTGATAAGGTCATAGCAGCAGAGATGGTTCTGGGAGATGATTTTACAATCTATCCGTCCTCCGCGATGACCAGCAAAGGGTTCTCATGGCAGGGCTGACTGAAGGCACTTTTGTCGTGGTGGTTGCTGTGGGATGGAAGCCCCCTCACTCGCAATAAAATTTGAAGAAGATGTAAAAGAATGTCCTTTATTCGTCCCACAGTGGGGAAATTTCAGTTTGATGAAGTGGGTTAAGTGTCTTGCCAAAAGACACAACGACAGCAGACATCAGTGGGAATCGGTAGAGAAGGTCTTGCGGTGGACTCAAGCCCATGACCTTCAGGCTCAAAGGCCAATACTTTCTATGGACAGACTTGTTTGAATTGCTTTGACTTTGTTAAAGAGTTGAGCAGATTGGGTCAGGGTATGTGTATATCAGTTGGAGTTCTTTGTTATGTGTGTGTGTTTATGTATTTTTACTAAACAAATCATAAATAATTCGTTAAAAAAGCTTCGTACTCTTATAACCAATACAACATCTTTCGCTCCAGAGGATGAAATCTGATATTTGAGTTTTAGATCAAAATGAAAGTGTGCATGGCTGCGAATTCGCCTCTAAAATAAAATAATTAAGATGGGAAAAGGAAGTATAGGGATCAGATTTCAATCCCTACTGACTTCTTAACCCTTGCCAAGAGCGGGTATAAAAGACAGATCCAAAAGTTGCCTCAGCCCCAGCTCTTACCAGTGAAACATGAAAGCAAACCGCTCAACCCCATCAACTTTGAAGTGAGAGTTGTCATCTTCTCGCTGTGACGGAGGAAAGTAAGGATTGCACACGTGGAGGGACCGTCCTGTCTCAGGTCAGCTCCCGATGTAAACGTGTTCGCTGACTCTGCGTTAATACAGGACTCAAGCCGCACAGACCGATAGGAGCTGACGGCAGGAAGAGCCCGAAATGCAGTGTATGTCACGTCCCATCTCACAAATGTGTTTTTACTATTCAATGATTTATGAGCCTGTTTTTCTCTTTCTGAAATTACAGTGCACAATATAAGAAAAATAGACTTTAGGAGTGTGACGATATATCGATATCGTGATGTATCGTGATACTTTCTCACGCGATCGATTATTGATATGCTTTTGCTTAGTATCGGTTTAAAGATTTTTGTTTTTTTTAATGTTTATATATTTTTTTAAATTAGTATCAATACTTAATATATGGCTACATTACGCATCTCCATTCCATTTATCATGAAATAAAGTGTATTTTTTCACTTAACATTTTCATTTTACTTATGCCAATATGTGCTGTATTTGAACCCTGAGTTGAGAATTAGTTAATAACTTACACTTATAACTATTTGGTGTTTATTCAGATTGCTTTACTAAAAGATTTCTATAACAGTATATTTCTGACCAATACATCGATAATCGTCATATCGTGATATAATCGTTGTTGTGATTTAATAGCTATCGTGAGCTTTGTATCGCGTATTGTATCGTATCATGAGGTACCCTGAGGTTCCCACTCCTACTTTAGAATATAAAGAAAAGTGTTTGTTTGAAAGAATGTTAATTTTCATATGCTATGTTAACCTATGACAAAATCTCTGTATTACTGGCCTCAAAACCATTGAGTTTTGAGGAGATACTTCATGTCACTTGCAGCTCTCCACCGTATATTGTTTTTATCTTTATTAACAAACGCACACCATTCATTTTGCTTCTCACTTTACTTAAGCAGTAAATACTGATTGATGTTGTGGAAAATCTCCACGATGCAGAAGAGCCTGACAATTCAAATTGATGTGACATGTGTCTTTGAAGTTTTGTCTTTGCAGAAATCTGACATGGCGCTTATGAGTTACTTTGACAAAAACATGAAGGTAACGCCAAACAAAAGATGATGTGTCAGGGTGAGGTTTGGGGAGATGATGAAGATATATCTGCACAGATCGTGAGACAAAACACAAAGACGTGCATCAGCAGCGCTTCTGCATCTGTCAGTCCCTTGTTCAAAAAGTTCCTGTTCTTAAAAACTCACATATAACTATCACAGGTTTGATAAGATCCTGTAAAAAACTGGGAAAAAGAAATAAGATCGTATTAAACAGGAATGAAGCATTGAAGAATGACTCACGAGCTTCTTATTGTGAGAAAATTACACTCTGACAGGACTTGAGGTGATTTCTAAAAACACGTACCTGGTTTTCTCGTGGATCTAGACTGATCTTAAAGCTTCACTTGAGAACGTTCAGTTGTGAAGTGTTAAAGATGGATGTAAAGAACCACGTGATGGGAGCGTGCTCATTTATCACACAGCCGTCAAGTGCAGTTGCCAAAGCATCCTGAATACTAAGGTTTTTTCTCTCTCTGTGTCCATTCAAAGACTTGGGCTCATTGTGGTTCATTATGACGCACGCGCAGAGTGCGCACGAGCCGGAGCGGCAGCGTCAGTGCGCATCTCGCTATAATAATCTGCTGAAGCCGCGTCGCTGTCTTTCACCGCTCACTGCAATGAGCCGCGCACAGAGCTGCGCTGGGACAATTCTTCCCCTCGACATCATGGAGATCTGACATTTGAATCCACTCAACAAAAACATCAAACTTACATCAACTAAAACCCGGAGTGACGCGCTGGGTTTTTCTACTGAAAGTTTATTGTTCAACTATAGATTGTAGTTTCGGGAATAAATAAGGAGTTTTGCGGCGCGTTCGTGGATGAGGCATTTATCTGTTCTATCAGTCGTTCCTTTTGCAGTTGTCTGTGCTGTTCTCTTTACGCAGCTTCATCTGATGAGAGCCTTAAAACTAGCTCTAAGAGGTGTGAACATTTTGTAAAGAAACAGGAGAAACTCGAGCCACTCATTGGGAGTTTGACCAAGAAGTGGCGGGATGCTTATTCTCTTTGGGCTGCTGTACTTGGTGAGTGGACACTTGGTGCGGACTCAGGATGCCACAGGTAGTCGCTTCGTGTGCAATGCCATTCCTCCAGGCGCAGAGCCGGGCTGTGGTTATGGATACACGGGTAACCGCATCCCGAGCAGCTCCGCAGAGGAAGAGCTTCGCAACACCATCATCCATCTGCGGGAAACCATCCTGCAGCAGAAGGAGACCATAGTGAGCCAGCAGGGCACCATCAAAGAGCTCAACTCCAAACTAGCGCGCTGTGAGGCGGCCGCAGACGACTCCCAGAGCAAGACCCGGGGTCAGGGCTCCAGACGTAAGGACTACGGCAAGAACACGATGGGAGACCTGCCCCGTGACCCCGGAGACACAATAGACCAGCTGGGCAAGACCATGCAGAGTCTCAAGGGTCGACTGGAGAGCCTGGAGGTAAGCGTGGGGCCATGAAATAAGCAGAATATAGCAGCAATTGTGAAATGTATCATTCCGACACATATCCAGTTATATCATTGATGTTCTCAAACTATACTCAAAATAACGTGTCCCAAAAGGTGACATCAATAATGCCAAATGTTGAGGCACACGTGTAAAAGCCAAGTTGACACGCTTTCCTGCTCCAAGCCTCTTCTGGCCAAGCATGGAGTGAGCTTCCAAACAGCAGGCAGAGAGACAGCATCAGATGTGTGTTAAACATGTGTGAACCAGTGGGTTATGTGTGTGAGATCAAAGGGTCACTTAAAGGACCGATCACAGCAGGATAAGCTCATATAATTAGTCTTTACTGAGGGCTGCGATAACACATCTAGTCAGGAACGTGCATTTTACGCCTGTTGTGAGGATTCACTGAGCAACTCTGAATAATGCATGAGCCTCTGTGCATGTGTACATCTGCATATGTTTTATCAGCACTTATGTGACTAATTTGCTGCTGATGACAAAAGGTGTCCTCAAATCTCACCTCAATGAAACTGTAAATTGAATTATGTGTATCTCGTAAGCCATCAGAGAGTTCTTTTGGTCTCTGCTGTCGATTTGACAAGCGTGCTAATTCCAAAGATTATATTTTCATGAATTGAGGTCAGCTTTTCAACAGCGGCTTTATCACAGTGGCATCGCCCAGGCCAAGTACATTACATTTAACCTCCACATGCAAGAAAGACAACAATACTGCTTTTCAACACAAGGTTATTTTGATAAATGTGCTGTTCTTGTTCTGTACCTTTGATATCTTAGAGCAGTTTTCTTTGTGATAAGAGCTTGTAATACCCAGATCAAATCAGGCCTCCTCCGCAACACCAGGAGTTTTTATGTTGCATTTTATCTGTATTGATCTGCATACGCTTAACATAATAGTGATTGCAAAAGGTGCAGATGCTGATCATGATCCTGCTGGACACTCTGGAACTCACACTTGGAACAGGGTGTCTGAGCTGATGTCAAAGCATTCATACTTCGTTGATAGTGGATCAAAAACACAAAGATTAAGAGGTTAAAATATTATTTGTCCCACAGTGGGGAAATTTCAGTGTTGCATCACAAGTTACAGACAGTAGGAATGAGGAGCACGCAGCACAAGATAAGTGAATAATAACTCTAATATCTCTAACACGAGCAAAAAAAGAAGCAGTATAAAATCTGTATCTTTAGCATCTATCTTTAGAAAACCAACTGCATGTGCTAATTGACAAAAGGTTTTTGCATACACTGGAACTAGGGCTGTGCAATAAATCGAATTTTGGCAATTCATCGGCTTTTGAAAAAATTGAATTTGTGAAAAGTGTTAAAATTGTGAAATCGAATGAAGGATATTGAGAGAGTTCCAGCAGCACATGAATCATATTTGCAATATCAGCACAGTCTGTATAAGACTTTTATAATACGTATTAGGGGAAACAAATTAGAAATAGTTTTGAAACTTGAATATTGAGCGGAAAGCTCAAAACATATTTTTAAGGGCAAAGTCAGTCTTCAGTGACTTTAATAAAAATCAATTAAAAATTTAAATCGTCCAAAGCAGGAAATAAAATTGAGATTTTACTTTTTTATCATATCGCCCAGCCCTAACTGGAACTAAATTATAATTGTTAATTCAGTTAAAATGCTAATTATATATAAATGTTTTCGGGCATCTGTTCAGGATGCCTCCTGGACGCCTCCCTGGGGAGGTGTTCCGGGCACGTCCCACCGGGAGGAGGCCCCGGGGAAGACCTAGGACACGCTGGAGGGACTATGTCTCTCAGCTGGCCTGGGAACGCCTTGGGGTCCCCCCGGACGAGCTGCAGGAAGTGTGTGTGGATAGGGAAGTCTGGGCATCTCTGCTTGACCCGGCAACGGATGAAGCGGAAGAAAATGGAATGGAATGGAATAAAAATGTATTTGTTGTAATTCTCATTGTCATCAAATATGAATAGATAGATGTAATGACAGGATATGAACAACCAGAAAGTAATCTCTGCAAACATCTGTTTTACTTAAATAAAGTGACAGTCAATATTCTCTGCACATAAAGTGACACTATCTTGAATGTAATGTGTCACACGGAAGTTCATCCTCGTTCTCTGCGGATCCCTCGTCCTCGTTCACATAGAGGACATACTGTACGCCTGATGTCATCCTGATGTCAGCCTGATGACAGCCTGATGTCACGTGGCACCTCGCTCTAATACCTGAGCAGCCGAGGGGGTTTGGACGGTCACCAGTCACTGTCCTCTGCAGAGAGCTGTCTTCATTTGGACACAGCTCTGTCAAAACTGTGTCCGAAGGGATTTGCAACTGGCTTTGGGGTCAACGCTGTCAATGTAAATCCTGTCATCTTCGCACAAAAACTTTCATTCAAGTAAAAAACTATATATTTGCATTTCTGTATCTATATTTAACTTCACATTATTCTCTTTCAAACTAAGTATTCCTGTACCTAATGTGTTCTTCACTTTGTATTTGTTTCACGTTGAGCCAAGGTGAGGTGTCATTTCCTCTCAGGCTTAATTACACTCTATTTGGAACATGCAATTTCCTGCGAGCAACAGAACAAGCGATAAGTAACAATTACTTTTTTCACTGATGCACGTTCGTGTTCCAGTAAGATGCATTCAAGTTTTGATGTAAAATACACATCATAAACATGTATTTTTTTTATCCAACAAAAAATACATAGTTTTTTCCTGTGAAACATTACGAACAATATGATCTCTGCTGTGGGACGTCCACACTTTCTCTTTTATTTAACCTCTCTGAAACTGAGGTGACTCATGTGCTCCACGTGTCGAGGTTCAGACTAAAATGAAATTTAAAAAGAAAATTTGAGTTCCTTGAAAGGTAAAATATGCAGCTTTTCTGATGGGGGTCTCATCTGTCGTGGACATGTTAATGCCTGATGCAGCATTGTGCAGGTGCTTTGTACTTGTGCAGGAGCTTTGTACTTGTGCTTTTGCAGGTATAAAGCTAAAAACACTGGTGTTTTGAAATAACAATACAACAACATCACTTCTACATTTGTTTTGGGAGTTTCTCCAGTCAAATCATTATCTTTAAAATCTGTACCTTTGTGATTCTCCCAGGAGACTGTGAGAGACTTAAAGGTCCAAGAACAGTTCAGTTGTTGGACTTCAGGGCTAGTTTAGAGGAGTCTGGACATGGAGACCAAAGACTGATTAGCATTCACCTTGTATTAGCGTGTCAGATAAATGAGCTGTGACAAAAGTGTGATTCAAAGTGCAGTTTACAGTCTGTCTTCTGCCTTGCAGCAGCAGAGTGTCCGTCTGCCAAACTCCAGCATGTCTCTGACCAACACCGTGTCGTCTGCTCTGGCGCCGCTGCCTCCCGAGCTGCGGGACGTGCTCCGGCTGCGGCTTGGCGCCCTGGAGACTCAGCTGCTGCGCAAAGTGGCCGAGCTGGAAGAGGAGAAGAGCCAGCTCTACAATGAAACCGCTGCACATCGGCAGCGCACAGAGATCGCTCTCAACACGCTCATGGAGCGCATCAATGAACTGGAGAAAAGTAAGAGCTACATGAGAAAGTTAAGGAGGAGAACGTTAAAAGACTCCCTGGTTTTACAGTTGTTCATGCCTCGGTGGACAGGACACTTCTTAGACTTTTGCTCCTACTTTCCTGAGGTTTACAAACATTTGGAACTCAACACATTGAACTGCTGGGTGTATTAATGTTGGGTACATTTGAGTATATCCATCTTTTATCAATTAATTAACCAAACTCTCCAAACTCTGCACACTGCCCGAAAACTGAACTTTACCATAAAAACATATTGATATATTGATCTGAGTGAAGAGATGTGCACACTCTCAGGAGATAAGAGAATATAACAGTGATTATCAAAGCTAAATGAGAATGATACGTCTTTATAACTCACCAGTGATTTATGTGTGTGCAGAGTAGGTCAATGTAGTGGGGCTGGTAGTCCAAGTTATGATAAAGGTAAAAGGTAGTTTAACCTGGTTTAGTTGCCTATTTATTTGTTACATTTGGGTAAAAGTGTTTTCCATTTGAGTGGCACGGGGAATAGTGCGAGAGATCCCACAGGACCTCATTTTTTGTATTGCATATATTCAGCGAGAATACCATTTCCCTGGGCCTTATTGCGTTCCATTACAATCAAACTTTGTGTCAGAGGCAGGCTGATGCACTCTTCACATTGAATTTGGACTTGTGGATGTGATTTGTCAGCTTGAAGTCTGTTTTTTTCCCCTGGATGAATGATAGCACTGCAGTAACAGCGGCAGGTGCATATGAGCAGACCCACAAAGACCCACAGAATAGCACTGCTTTCACTTCTGTTATTCTAAGTCTGGATATGAGAGAGCTACCTGCCAGTGCTAAGACCAAAATCAGCCTCTGTAACAAAGTCTGAAATAGAGAAAATGTACTATTTTGGACAAGAAAAGCTTTTTTTTGTGCGTCAGGCTAACCCTATGTCTCCCTTGTCTATAAACAGATAACAATGCCTTCAAGTCACCTGAGGATTTCAAAGTGTCCCTTCCTCTTCGTACTAATTATCTCTATGGACGAATTAAGAAGAGTCTTCCAGAGATGTACGCCTTCACTGTCTGCATGTGGCTCAAGTCCAGCGCCAGTCCTGGTATTGGAACCCCCTTTTCTTATGGTGTCCCGGGGCAGGCAAACGAGATCGTCCTCATCGAGTGGGGAAATAATCCGATCGAGCTACTCGTAAACGATAAGGTACGTGCTCTAATTTCACAAGAGGCAGAGGAAGCGTGTAAATGTTTCATATCTCATCATCTGCATCATGCTTTCTCTTACATACCAAGTCATTATCTGGACTGTTCATTTCAACGTTTTTATCTCGACGCTGCTGCTCAAACAATTGCTTTTACAGTACATTCTGTATCGGAGCTAATGGAACGTAGTGATTTAGCACAAATTTTGCCGATGAGAACCGAGGAGAGCATGAATAGTGTATGTGAGCTCGCTGCTGCATGTCAATATGTACACACTGGCATAGAGCTGTACTGGCTAATGCTCTGAATAAAGAATTCTGCTCCTTATTAAGATTTCAACGCATTGACCCACATTAGACATTGATTCACTTAAGAAAAGTCATTATCAGGGTATTTCTGCTCTGTGTAGAAAGTGCCTAGAATAGGTTTGTTTGACATCTGCCTTTTCCTAACTCAACAGCTGAAAACTGCAAGCAAAGCTGAGAAAACATTAACAAGGATAGAATTACAGTGCATTTTTAACACCTCCGCATCTCATGCACAACTATAGTCAGTATGATCATTAAGCACAATGTTTTTATGATGCATTTCTTCACTCAAAGTATGACTCCTTTGTTAAGTTGCCTGCAGCATGTCGGTGTTGGTCCAAAAAGATGTGATGTATTTCAAACATAATTACACAAATCCTTACTCAGAGTTGGCTGGATGTTGGTCCTTTTATGGGGCAAGTTTCCTCAACACCGTATTTACTTTGGGAATCATTGGCACATTGCACAGGTCTCCAAACATGCATTATACATGTGAGCAAGTCAGACAGATTAGAGAAAGATGGCGGCAGGAAAAGAACAGAGAGAGGGAAGCAGAAAAGGAAAAAGTCTTTGAGGCGATGGGGCCGAGGAGAGCGCGAATGGGAAGAGATGAGAAGGTGCTGGCCGAATAAAAAGGAAGTTGTAATGCTCTGAGACGGCTGACCAGGAGGCTGGATAAGTGAATATGAAATGTGGTGAACTTGTTGGCTCTGGTAACTGTGTCCAAGGGGGGCAGATTGTTTATGCACACGGAGCAGGATGAAAGAGCCGCAACGCTCTAAAAAGTTCAGTGTTTCTGGATTTTTAATATATATTTTTTTAAGGCTGAAAGGCTGCTTTGATCCTGCTTGTGAGCTTAACAATATATTCTATTTCTTTATTAATAAATCTATTTTTAAAGTGTAATCTGGAGCTCTGGGTTTGCAGGGCATTAGTGTCCCATGTGTAATCTGTCGGACAAACTCGTGTGTGAAAGACCATCACCGGTGTCTAGTGCTGCTGCATTTGACAGTGCTGCTAATAACCAGTCACCGTGCTTTTAATGAATGATTCTTCGTTGCTGCATGTTATTAGTTATTGAGATAGTGGACTAAAACAAAATATATTATGTCTAAAGCATGTGCATATATCAATGTATTAGTGCTGTCAGTTAGACACGTTAACAACTAACCGTTAAGGCAAAACCCATTTTAAAAGCGTTCATTTTTTTAATTGAGCAATTAAAGTGTGTATTTTGAATGAAAGCCATGTCACTGTGCAGCAAAAATATGCGTGGGTTATTTTTGGGCTGACGAGAGGCTGGCCGCTTGGCGCGTCAGCATGTGTTGTGCTGCTCCAGGCTGCTACCACGGGCACGTACCTGTCGTCTTTTACGTGTGCCGCTTCACAAAAAACGCAAACGCTTAAGATACAGCAGATACAGCAGGTGTTGGAGAAAACAAAAGCTCAGGTGATAACTGGACGTCCATCAGTCACAACTATCTCCAGGTCACAGACCAAAGGTTGAAGTTATAGTTATTTCCACTGCGTGTTATTGTCATATACACTGTGAAAAAAAACTGACTTGAATGAAAAAATAAAAGAGTAGCCTTTATTAAACAATTTAAGTAATTTTATGATAAATAGTTCTATAAACTGTAAAAAGAAATAAAAAAGCATGCAGAGATTGAGTAGCCTACATAATATATACATTATATATATTACAAATACTTTTTTTTTGAGAGGATTGGAGTTATATAAGACTTTTCCAATCCAATCCCTTTTCAAACAAGGGATGTTTATACATGTCGGATTAATTGTGATTAATTGTGATTTAACTGAGACATCAATTTTAATTAATTGTTTTTGATATTACTACAATATATCAACACTGACTGAATGCAAGTGGGCATACAGTTATCCATCCATACATTTAATTATTTTGAAATATATCTTTATAGTTACTCGTAGTTACTTGGGCCACAGGAAGTATTTTGGGTCACATCGGCCCCAACATAATGTTTCTCTGAGTCGGCCCCTGAGTCGAGTCCTTGGTATGCTAGGACTGAAGTCCCTGTTCAGTATTTGGGGTTAAAACAATTATTAATGCAGCGACCTGATGTTTTGATGCACTCATCTGCATCCTGCTGGTGTCTCCTCAACTTCCTGATGACGTAGGCTGTAAATGGGTCAATTGCAGAGAGGGATAGTGCGCCAAAAGTGCTTTTTTTCAGCCGTGTAATATTGGGACGGACCCTGCTTTGAGAGCTGTCAATTTAGCAAAAAGCAAGAAGTCAAAGATTATACTTAAAGCCGATTAGAACATTATCTACATAAGCTTTAAGACAATCTTTAGTTATGTCAATCTGCCTTACACTGCAAAAAATAGCTATGACCACAAAACCCTGAAAAATGAAAAGCTTCTGTCGATTAAATATAGGCAAAATGAATGCCACAAATCTCTGCTTGTCTCTTCACATGTGTAGCCTACTGTCAAACATAAAACAGGAAAAGGCCAGTGGTTTTGACGATTCAGACATCAGTATTCTATTTCTATCTTCAGTCCAGCGGCTGAGCTGCTGTACTCACACTGGCCCTGATTCAGACACAACGTTCACATAAATGAGTTCTGTCATACTGCAATATACTGACACATACTGGTATATTTACAATTTACATTTACAATACAATACAATACATTATACTGGTATATACTGGTGTATACTGGTATATACTGGTGTATACTGGTGTATACTGGTGTATACTGGTATATACTGGTGTATACTGGTGTATACTGGTGTATACTGGTATATACTGGTGTATACTGGTGTATACTGGTGTATACTGGTATATACTGGTATATACTGGTGTATACTGGTATATACTGCGAAATTGCTCACAATGAGTTTTTGAAAAAGAAAACATGCCAAAAAGGAGAAAACTCAATCATTTCAGGCCAGTCTTTTTATTTATGTTTTTTTCTATTTTCAAATAATAAATGCACTCATCCACACAGGTCTCAGGGATAAAAGAACACCAAAGGAAAGACACATAACTGGTAACAAAGTTAACATCGCCTTGAGTTTGCCCGACTGTAGTGAATGATATGAATAAATGGACGAGGTTAAACTAATATACATGCGAGTGCTCTTAAATGTTATTAAACCTAGTTAAATACCATTTGCACTGCTTTATAGAAAGATAATCATAGTATCATTGCCAAAGTGGAAAACATATGTGATGGGCCGGAGTGTGAGGATTCATAATGCAATAAGAAGAACTTGTAGTTTGACATTTCCAGAATAATGTCACGATAACTTTGGTATTATTACATTTTGTAAATGTGTGTGTGATGTGTCCAGTCTATTTTGTCAGAGGGAAATATGAAAAGGCTTTAAAGCACAACTTTATTTGCATAGTGAGTGTAAAAGTGTCTTTGTGAAAATGAGATCAGTTGCTCTCATTTGAATAATGAATGAGTCATGTGGTTTGTAGCTGCCTTGTGGATACAGCATTCTATTATCACGCTCTTTGTTTGCAAACTATCCCAGCTGTCGCACTATTGGGAAGATTGGACAAGAATGCAATTTACTAAAAACCCAAAATGAGAGTTTCGGTAAAAGTTTTTCTCCAAAAAACACCACAATTCCTTGAGGACAACCACCAGCATCCTCCTCCCCAAATTCATTTGTTCAAAACCAGTAAACAAGCTTTGCCTTAAAAAATAACCTTCAAAAGCCTTATTACTTTGTTCCTCGAGGTTTTTCAGATTATTTTCCTCCATTACATCATTAATAACAGGATAATTAGCTGTAGTATCGGCCTATCCCCAAAGCGCTGTGGTCAGTACTTCCTCGTTGGTAAAATAACGGCACCGTTTTTTTTTTCTGATGCGTGAACAAAGCTCCCAGAACAGTTGATCTGGGCCAGAGCGCTTTGAAGGAAGGGCTGATGTCACCTGGGTAATCTGCGTCTCATGTGGGGTCCACGGGCTCAGCTGGAGCGCTCACAAACGAGAGGCCTAGTGGCTTTGAAGCCCCCCGCAGCATAATTGCCACCCAGGTCGCTACCACTCCTCAATTAGACCACAGCCTAACCACAGTTTCACTCTAATAAACTAATATCGCTGTTTCTACTCGAACATACTCTGTCTACATTTGTTTCGGCGCAATATTTTAGAGTAAAGATAAAATAATACATTTACGGATACGATGAAAAGTGACTCAAGAGAACCAATATTTTTTCCACAGTCTGGAGAATGCAGGCAGTGCGTCATTTAGTAGAAAGCACACAATAATTAGAATATAAACTAAAATTAGATACTTAATTATGATCCAGTTGACGCAGAAAAAAATCAAATTGTTTTTTATTCATAACAAAAGCTGTGTGTGTAGAAAGCAGCATGTGGACAACAATAGCTGTGACAAGTGCCAGCTGTGTTCATTGTACATTCAGACAGGACAAAACATTATGTATAAATATGTATGTTATCATCTATTCTAGTACTTATGGTGGGGTTTTGTTATATTGGAGGTGATAACATTCAGCAGATGTTTAGTGACGACGTCTTTCTTCCCCTTTTTTTCCCCTTTTTGGTTCTGTACCGTCTTTAGAATGAAAACATTTGTAATTCATTTTTGTTATGTACAGTAACAAAAATTTTACTGTTAAAAAAAAGATCGGCACAGGGTCAATCTCCACAATATTTTTGCTTTGCGGAATAAATGCTTAAAGTTGATTAAATGAATAGAAATAGCAAATTGAAATCAAAAGCCGTGAAAATGTGTGATGTTCATAATTGAAGATGAGCTGGTCTGGTGCAGTATATACTCACATATTGTAAAGTATATCTAGATAATAAATGTGCACTCTTATTTTGATTTTATTCATTTTTGAAATATTGAGACATACGTTCTTGTTGAATCATTCATTGTAAAGCAAACGTAAACTGTGCTTTAATTGTATATGTCATTTCACTGCAGAAATACCAGCCACTTTTGGCCTTGAAGCTAAAGTAGAGTGGAGAAAGCAGCACATTGTCATGCTTTTCTGTAACCCTCACCTCATCCTCCTCCTCGGCTCTCGTCCTGCTCTGACTCCTGACCCCTCCTCTCTGCAGGTGGCACAGCTGCCTCTCTCTGTGAGTGACGGCCGCTGGCATCACATCTGCATCACCTGGACGACCCGGGACGGCTTCTGGGAGGCCTACCAGGACGGGGAGCGCCTGGGCACCGGGGACAATCTGGCCCCGTGGCACCCCATAAAACCTGGAGGAGTCATCATTCTGGGACAGGAGCAGGTGGGTGCAGTGTAGCATTGAGAATCAAGTTAGCAACACCAATACATAAGATACTTATTCCATTGGTGAATCTAGGTGTAAGGCAGTCAACATACTAAAATCAGGTGAACATGGACTTGCCGTCTTGGAATTATGAAACAACAGTTATTAAGTTTGGAAATAAACAGACAAAAGGATGTATTAGAAGTATTGATTGGGTTACAAGTTCTGCATATCAATTTTTGCATGAATTAGTCACTTTAGACTCGGCAGACAAAGATTATGATTTAAAATAGTTATTGACATTTGTAGATGAAATGCATTTATGGATTTGGCGCTCAAACACCAGCAGACATAGCGTATGCAGGAGGGAAAATATTATAGATCCCATACAAAGGAACTTGCCCCAGCGGCTAAACCCTGGTGGTGGTAGCTAAGGAGACGGGCTGGTTGCTGTGGTGATAATAGGGAGGAGGAGGGTTGTGAAAGCTCAAACGCTGAAGTAAGGCATGTTGAACGCAGTGTGGAGGATTGCTGATGCAGGCGAGACCATGTACACACAGGGTTTAAAGTCTTAAAGTCTCACTCCATAACATGAAAATAATTAATAGATTTAGCTTTTTTAAATATTTTTTCTATATACTGTAAGTAAAGACAAGTCATTTATCTTTTGTAATGAGAATGTAGAATAGAGACGAGCCTAATTACTTATTCTGCATATCTGTGTTTTGTAGATAAACTATTGTGCTCTTTTAGATTCAATTTGCATAAACGTATCTTTTGAATTTGAACTTTAAAGTGATTGTCTGGAGTTTGTCAGAAAAAAAGAGAGAGAGGTACTTGATTTAAAGAAAACGAAGCAAGCTCCCTCCGCCTTCCTTTCTGATTGGTCTACACCTACGTTTCCGTAACACATTTAAATGTTAATCGGAAAATACATTATACATAAACATTATCAATACACATGCACAGAGGTTTTCAGAATTATTTTTAACGTTTTCATGACAAAAATAATGTTTTAATGCACAAAAAAACGATCGCGGCAAACCCGGAAGAAGCTATTATCATGAATTGAACATTATAGGACACATCTGCAGAGGATCTGATTATGGATATAGGTTCAGTATATAAATGATTATGGATATAGGTTCAGTATATAAATGATTATGGATATAGGTTCAGTATATAAATGATTATGGATATAGGTTCAGTATATAAATGATTATGGATATAGGTTCAGTATATAAATAGGTAACTCAGCGCGGATGTTAAGAATTCTTTGTTCAGTTTTTATGAAGTTCCAGACCCTAATGGAGGCTTGATTTTGGAGGCTCCGAGAAAACAAACAACCGATCATTGCGCGCAGCTACGAGCATCAGCGCCGATGATTGACAGCCCTTGGCATCACTTGATTGGTTAACGTGGACGGCATCATGGATTCTGAACTATAGCTAAGAGAAGGGAAGGCGGGACTTAGCCGTAATATTAGAATTAATAAAATGACTTATTTTAGATCAACATTTAAGGCCAGGAGGTCAATTTAATACAATTCTTAAAATGTGTAATTCATTTAGAGTTACAGACTCTGTTTATCGGTGCCACAGTGTCAGCTGTTTTTTTATTCTTTTATATTCAGTGTATGTGTATTTTATATTACATTGTATCGTGCTTTTTATTCTGTCGGTGCACACAGAGTACCTTTTTTTGCAAATGTATTCCAATGTAGTTTTTATACTGCACATGGCTAATAAAATGAATCTGAATCTGAATCTGAGACTTTAAACTTAAACCTTGAGATTTCATATTTGAGGAAAGACTGAATCAGAGCCAAATATTATAACTGCAGAATGGAATAATTAGGTGTGTGGAATAGTAGCTACCTTGCCCTCTTAAAGAAGAGTGTCAAATCTACAGCATTTGAAAATAAGACTTACAAGACCATTATGTTTGTGAATGAAATTATTATATACATTTAAAAAACAAATGCTGTAAAATGTTCCGTTTTGAATACAATATATTGTGCAGCCGTAGACTCACCATTAGCTCGTTTGTCATGCTCTTACAAGCACCTGCAGAACGCCCTTGGGTGCTGCTTCTCCGGGTCATTTTAGCAGTTAGCTCATTGACAGCTCCACGCATGAGATTATTAAATGTACAGTGAAATATGCCCCGAGCGATGTCATCAATTCATATCACATCGTCTCTGGACTTTTACAACGCATCCACAAACTCATTTTCACCTAGGTAAAAGTTTGGTGTCCTAATTAATAATCAGTGTTGTCGCGTAGTTTGAGGGGATTTGAAATAAGTTATTTTATTTTGAGTAATCTTTCTTCAACCAGGAGAGAACAGTTGTCTTTTTGGGAAGTGGGAATTTTATCGACATTTTTAGGAAGTGTTGAGTTGAGGGCGTGAGAGTGAGGGGTGACAGAAAGTGAGCAACAGCCTCCCACAAGGTTTCATCATGAGCTCTCGCAGACACACTTTTCACTGGGGTTTTTTGGAAAGATAAGAGTTAAGGGAGTGTAGATGTGTGGAAAGGAGAATGTAGACTGAAATAGCATGTTCCCTTGCTTATCAAACAGGTAGTTACGGTAGGAAAATGAATTGCAAAGCTGCACAAACCATGTATGTGCAGCTGTAAATATTAACAGACGTCTCCACTGTTCTAATTAATGTGTCATCACCTTTGGCTTCAATGGGCTCTTTCAAAATGGCCACGGGGGCAGGAAAATTTGAAAAAACGCATTTGCGCACGGGTTATCCGGTGTTCTGTTGAAGTGGTCTGCCCTGAGAAGCGCATGCGCAGGTTTGCATTACTTCATAAACAGCTGAGGAAGCTCATCTCGACGGGCAGACCACTTTGACCGAACACCGGCACTAGCCCCATTCATTTGACAAGTGACCCTGAAGTCCACAGTGGCTAAACAAGACTGGTCCAAAAAAATATACTCCCCTCAGCATTGACACACATCTGGAACGTAGCTTTGGGCCATGAGCCGACTTTTGGACCATCCCTCTTGATTAAACAAGACGGCATACCAAAGCTATGGGTAATTCTTATTCCGGGTCCACCCCCACTGGCCCGGAGTATTGCAAGCATGTCAGCACACATGCTCATGGACCTTTTGGAGCCAGGACCCGCTCCCACTGGCACAAACACAAGTTCACAAAATAACTGGTGCATGTGCTTAGTCTAGACTCACATATAAAGTTTGGTGCGGTTCTCAAGATGCACGGGACACACACTGGCTCCTTCAGATGTTTGGAAAATTCTATTGTTGATGTTAAGGTGAATTGTTGGATTTTTTGGTTTTACATAACTATGCAGGCAAAGATATACCAAAGAAATCTCTTTGGCATACCTGTCCTTTTCACTACAAATATATAGACTGAGATAATATTTTAAGTTTTTGAAATATTGCCTTCTGGCTTTAACTTACCATCCGGCCGATATGCCACCATGGCATATTATACCCAATTTATAAGATAATTGTCTCAGGAAAACAACTAACAATTATATTTTTTTGAACAATAACCCCCAAATGTAATCAGTCAACAATTATATTACAAACACCTGTAAATACAGTACTTAATACAGTAATACAGTACAGTAAACATTATTACTATTAAATTTCAATTACATTTCCAAATGATTTTTCCTGTTGTTTGTTGTTCGCATGACCAATCAGTGTGTGCCTGACGTCTGCTGCCCCCACACATGTGCAGAAACCTCTGAAGAAAGCCAAGAGTGTCCTTCAAAATCCATGACGCTCTCCAAATCACACAGACGCACACTGCCCTCAGACGCACACAGACGCACACAGACGCACACTCGCCACAGACGCACACTGCCCACAGACGAACACAGACGCAAACAGACGCACACTGTTTGCTTCCACAGGTGATGGTCAGACTGGTGCTCACTTTAATCCTTTACTACACCAACATGTCTTAGTGGATTTCACTCTACTTTTATTGTCAGAGAATTTATAAAACATAAACAACCTTTAAATGTAAGATGTGTCCCTCTTATTTAGATTAAAATCAGTTTTAACTCCTAACTCAAACTTTCCCTCCTGAGGGACACATTGGGTTATCAGCCAACACTAAAGTGCCTCTCAGCAAGAACGTACTGGGTTCGAATCCCGGTCGGGGTCTTTCTGAGTGGAGTTTGCATGTTCTCCCCGTGCTTGTGTAGATTTCCCCCGGGTACCCCAATTTCCCCTGCCATTCAAAACATGCACACTAGGTTAAATCCTCCAGCTCTGTTAGTCCTGACCAAGCCGAGCATCAACATCTGGAGATGGGTTCCCGGGCGCTGTTACTACGGCGATCACTGCTCCTGACGTAAGCCTTAGTGGCATTAGGATGGGTCAAATGCAGAGGATGAATTGCCGTACGGGGAATAATAAAGTGCACCTTTACCATACTATATCTATAAAAACTGAGGAGGGCTCAGGGGACTGGAAGATACGTCCAAAGGGCCTGGGTTTGCCCACCAATGGTCTCTAGGTTTAAAAAGTTTAGATGGGATCCACCTGGAGAGGTTTGCTGAATTAAGTCCCAACATTTCATTTCCAGTGACATTTTCCTCAGCTGCGAGAGGGGAATTGTGAAAACCCAACATTTTGCCATAACACAGTCAAGTGGAACAGACACCAGCTATGCCCTTCTTTATATTTACCATGGAGAATGGAGGCAAACTTTCTATGTACAGAGGTTATTCCCATTAGTAATTAGAGTAAAAGAGACATCAGAGGCCAAACCTACTGAGCATCTTCTTCACAAAGAGTCCAGCCATGTATCAGACAGGTTCAGTTTGATGTATCAAAAAAGGCTTTAACCTTTTAATGGTTTCTTCAACTATTTGGTACATCACATTTCGAGTCACTATATCTACTTGCAGCTTGGAACTAAAATCTACCTCATTATGGCATCTCTGTCACTTGGTTGAGATGCAATTTGATTGTAAAACTGCCTTAAACCATTTGGTGAAAATGCCTATAATTAAACCTACTGCTGCTAACAAGTACAGATGCTAACATATAACTACATACTGCTTGCACTAGAATACACAGTACTTTATACTTGCTTCTTATTTTGCCAAATGTGAAATCTTTACACTTCTTTACTATGTTCAAGATATTTAGAGATTAGAATTTGTATACTTGTTTCTTTGATGCTAGCGTTAGAGATTTTGTTTTATTTTAATTAGAATAGTCATTGTTCACTTAGCTTATCCTGTGCTGTGTGCTCCTCATTCCTACTGTTCTGTATCTTGTGATGCAACACTGAAATTTCCCCGCTGTGGGATGAATAAAATATCTCTTAATCTAATCTTAAAAAACTAGGGTTTAAAAAAAATAAACAAATAAAAAACAAACAAAAATGTATCGCACATCTTCATAAAAAATGACATTGTTTCTTCAATGAGTGAATATTAAAGGTTTAAACATATATAATTCAATGTGATAATGGAAATGCGTTAAACCAGTCCAGATTTAAACATAGATGTGATGTTTGTGGCGGAGCTAAAACACTTCCCTGTCTTTCTCTCACCGTCTCTAGGACATAGTCGGAGGGCGCTTCGATGCCACTCAGGCCTTTGTGGGCGAGCTGAGCCAGTTCAACATGTGGGACCGGGTGCTGAGGCCGGTGGACATTGTGGGCCTGGCCAACTGCTCCGCGTACATGCCCGGGAACGTGGTGCCCTGGGTGGACGCCAACGTGGAAGTGTTCGGAGGCGCCAGCAAAGCCCCTCTGGAGATCTGTGAAGAACGGGCGTTTGACTCCTAATGGAGCCTTACGAGGACCACAAAGCAAGCGTCGCCAAGTGGGGAACGCAAAAAACACAGTGATTTTCCTGTCTACTGCTGCTACACTGAAAAATGGTGAAAAATGTGTGTTATTTCAGCTTCGTCCTAAAGGCAAAGTCTTTCGAGAGAACGTGCGGTCGTATCTGAGTACACTGTATGCCGTGATCGTTTTGCATTCTCCGGATTTTCTTTCACAGAATCCTAATTTGAAAAAAAAAAGCCCGCCTCTTTCATTCTTTATACTGACAATGCTGCACTGTATTCATAGCAGGAGCAGGAGCGCGGGGCTTTGAAGTGCCGAGGATCACTATTCTTGAGTTACATGCTCTGGTATTACACGCTGTGAGCTTTGGTCGCGTTTGAAGAAGCCTGGCGCCTGGTATAGGGAACTTCAGCCCGGGACTAGACGTGGATATTCTGAGGCCGGAATATCATGCATGAAAATGAAAAAGGTAGTCAACTGAATTATGACAATGCACGGTATGTCTGGCGGTATAGACGTTGCGTAACGGTTTGCCAATGGTGACGCGGTTGGAGAGATTATAAAGCTGTTTTATTCTGGAAAATCTATGCTTAATACCTCTCCCTCTCTCTCTCTCTCCCTCTCTCTCTCTCTCCCTCTCTCTCTCTCTCTCTCTCTCTCTCTCTCTCTCTCTCTCTCTGCCCCTGGAGCAGCTGCCACGTCAAAAGCAGATTTTGCTTAAACCATCGGCTCAGCGCAGGTTAAGACTGAGATTGAACTGAGCCGCGCTTGGACTCATAACAAGGAGTGATGCAATAGTGGGCTTTGTGCAATCTTGAGATGGGATTCGGTTTCGTTATTTTATCATGGTTTTACTGAAAGAATACAATTACAAAAAATATCCAACTTTTCTGGTTGAGGGTTTGGCCACTGGATTGTCTTCATTTAAATGTTGTTGTTTTGCCTGGAATTAGCTACAGTATTTATATTACCTGTATTCATCTGTATTAAAAACCAACAAGAGATAAGAATTACTCACTGGTCAACCCAAATGAGGTATTTTTAAGCAAACCATAAAAACATCTGTAGATAATAATGTGTTATTCCAGGCAAAGCAATAACATCTTGTTTGGTGGACCCAGTTATACAAGTTACATAAATGCACCGTTTCTGTAGAGAAATTACTTGCATGAATTCGATCCCAGCCAAAAGTGTACAGTTATATTGTGGAATGTTCTAAGCAAAGCATTACAATCTTTATAGGAAAAGAACAACTGGACATAAGGGACTACTTTTGTTCAATGTAAGTTATAGATTGACCACTGAAAATCTAAATATTTGTTTGCAATTGAACCACAACTACAGAGCACACTTTCAGATATTGTTTATTTTTTCACAAAAGCATAAAAGCCATTCAAATGTGCAATTACCAGAGAAGGACTTTATGTGAGGGGGGTGGTGGACAGCTCTGAATGTTTTCAGGGGCACATCAAATGACTTGCTGTGTCACCTACTGTCGTGATTGTTCTTTGAGTGTCTTTTTAAATGTCCAAAAGATCTATTTTTCCCCATGAGATGTAACTGTGGCTTTCTCTGCTCTTGTCGGTGGAATATTGTTCAAAATATATATCGGAAATGATTAGAAAATACTTGCTTTGTCTCACTGGTGAATGGCCTTTTTGTGAGCACCATATGTGCTTTTGCTTGTGGACAATGGGGACTTTTGTTGAGCTTGTTGCGAGTCCTAAAAAGAGGCCAGACCAGAGCAATCGGGACATCATGAAAAGATGTGTTTGTGTTTCAAAGCCACCTACATGTGCGCAAAACCATTCACAGTATGTTTTGCACCTCTCTGCCAAGTGGTTGAATGTCTTTTTTGCAGTCTAATAAAAGGTTTCATAAGTGTAACATGAAAAGGCAGCAAGTTTTTACTTATTTGTGCATCACCAGAGCCGCCATCATCACCAACAAACACCACTAATATGATGTGTTTTATTGTGTGTTTATTATTCAGTTATTATCAAAATATAAACAGTATTCATTCTGCTCAAAATGAGTGGGCTGAAGCAAGAAGCTTAGATTAGCAATGTCTTATTGAGAGCCACTGACCAGAGGGCGACCAGAGAGAGAACAGAGAGCGAGAGACCAGAGAGAGAGACCAGAGAGAGAGAACAGAGAGAGAGACCAGAGAGAGAAAAGAGAGACCAGAGAGAGATTCTAGAAAGAGAGACCAGAGAGTGAGAACAGAGAGAGAGACCAGAGAGAGCCCAGAGAGAGATTCTAGAAAGAGAGACCAGAGAGCGAGAACAGATAGAGATCAGAGAGAGAGAGACCAGAAAGCGAGACCAGAGAGAGAGACCAGAGAGAGAGAAAAGAGAGAGCCTAGAGAGAGAGAGATACCAGAAAGCGAGACCAGAGAGAGAGCAAGATCAGAGAGAGAGACTAGAAAGAGAGACCAGAGGGAGGGATTAGAGAGACCATAGAGAGAGAACAGATAGAGAGCCCAGAGAGAGAGAACAGAGAGAGACCAGAGAGAGAAAAGAGAGAGAACAGAGAGCGAGAGACCAGAGAGAGAGAACAGAGAGAGAGACCAGAGAGAGAACAGAGAGCGAGAGACCAGAGAGAGAGACCAGAGAGAGAGAACATAGAGAGAGACCAGAGAGAGAAAAGAGAGAGCCCAGAGAGAGCGAGACCAGAGAGAGATACTAGAAAAAGAGAGCGAGAATAGAGAGAGAGACCAGAGAGAACAGATAGAGAGCCCAGAGAGAGAGAGACTAGAAAGAGAGACCAGAGAGAGAGAACAGATAGAGACCAGAGAGAGAGACCCGAGAGATCAGAGAGAGAGAGACCAGAAAGCAAGACCAGAGAGAGAGAGAGATCAGAGAGAGAGACCAGAGAGAGGGATCAGAGAGAGAGAAAAGAGAGAGCCTAGAGAGAGAGAGACCAGAAAGCGAGACCAGAGAGAGAGCAAGATCAGAGAGACCAGAGAGAGAGAGACTAGAAAAAGAGACCAGAGAGAGGGATTAGAGAGACCAGAGAGAGAGAACAGATAGAGAGACCAGAGAGAGCCCAGAGAGAGAGAGACTAGAAAGAGAGACCAGAGAGAGAGAACAGATAGAGACCAGAGAGAGAGACCCGAGAAATCAGAGAGAGAGAGACCAGAAAGCAAGACCAGAGAGAGAGAGAGATCAGAGAGAGAGACCAGAGAGAGGGATCAGAGAGAGAGAAAAGAGAGAGCCTAGAGAGAGAGAGACCAGAAAGCGAGACCAGAGAGAGAGCAAGATCAGAGAGACCAGAGAGAGAGAGACTAGAAAAAGAGACCAGAGAGAGGGATTAGACAGACCAGAGAGAGAGAACAGATAGAGAGAGAGACGCGAGAGAGATCAGGGGGAGAGAGACCAGAGACAGAGCGAGATCCGAGAGAGAGAGACAAGAAAGAGAGACCGGAGAAAGCCCAGAGAAAAAGACATGTTACAATGCAATAGTATTCTGTATTAGTAATAGTAATGTCTGTAATATCTGTAACAGTTTCTGCGGAGGTCTGCGGTGCAAGTCTGTATGTTTCTGGCTGGGACCATATTGCAGCAACACGTGTCTCATCTCCGCAGAGCTGTAGTGTCTGACCCAATCCTCTGAACTGGCTGAGCTCCAGGTGCAAATGAAAACATCAGAGGATTATCAGGCCACATCCACAGTGTGAGCGTGTCTTCATTCTCAATGCAGCGGCACAGAGAAAGAACTTGTTTTTGCAATTGGGCTCCACGATTAGGAAAAGTAGCGTTATTGTCGCTCGGGTAGAAGTAAAAAAATTAAAAATAAGTTACATGAGAGCGACTGAAGGCAAAGCGAAATAGGCCATAAAACATTTGTTAATAATATGTATTTTTTAAATTTAATTCTGCTTTTTAAGACACCCTCGGACGCCTTAAAAAGCATAACACAAAATATGAAATAATACAGAATAAAATATTGTACTTTTAAAATACTACAATTTACAAGACGATTTAAAAAGGTAGGTTTTGATTTGTAATTTTAAAAAGTTTGGGGGCGCCAAAACTTTTAACTACAAATTATGAACTATGATGTGGTGTGAAATCTTTCCAATAGTTCCTGGCTATGTGACAATTTGGTTGAAATAAATAAAAATAAATAAACCTGCAATCATTCCCTGTCTTTTCACATGCATTTATTTTGACCTCTGTCACATGTTTACATCAGACTTTATGAACCGAAACTTGAAAATAGCAGACCACCCTCACTCAGCCAATCAGCTCTCAGTATTTAAAGATAGCATGTTTTTTACTTTATTATTTAAATGAAGATGGCATGTTTTGTTTACAAATGTTTCTTACACAAATACTTTTTTGTAGCTAAATAATAAGATATTGTTGGTGATGACAAAAATAAAGTTAGGTATCCCAGCTTTAACAGATAAGGTAACACTTTTGAGTTAGGACCACAGGATACATGCCATTCTTTATTAAACCATATATCTTCACAAAAAACGGAATCAGTGGTTAAGTGTGTAATGTGTGCATCCTCTTTTCAGCTATTTGTCCAATAAAACCTTTCTTTTTATCAAACGTTTTTAAGACTTTCCGCTGCCAAAGCCTGATACTGTAACAATCTGGGGTAAATCTGCGGTTCTCTTTGAAGTTGCAGTATGTTTCATTTCACTTTAATCTCCGCTTTCCTCCACTTTTGAGTTTGACTACAGCTCTGTGCATTTTGCTGTTTGAATGTTTATTCATCACTGAAGCCCCCGGAGTAAAAATGACAAACAGATTATCAGATTATCTTTCAATGACAAACTCCACTGTTACAAAGTTACCCCTGGAGGACCACAAATCTGCATCAGCATTTATGAATAGTTTGGGTTTATTTGAAAGGAGGAAAATCCGGATTTATACCACAGAGCGCATGAACACAGCTGAAACTTGTATAAACTGACCTTAAAGCTGGGATATCTAACTTTCAAACCACAATGTAATAGATAACAGAATACATCTGACTCTTTAATAGTTTCTGGTTCTTTAACAGTTTGGTGCTATCTCCTGTTTTCACATGTATTGTTTGGCCTCTGTCACATCTTTGGATCTGCTTTTTCGGACAGAAAAGGGAAAAAGAGAGGACCCCTTCCACTCAGCCAATCAGCTCTCTGCACTATTACTAGTACACTGCAAAAAGTGATTGAAAATCCTTTTTAAACTGTAGCAAAATGTATCTTAATTTGAGCACCTTCTGATTCGCCAATTCTGATTTTTTTAAATGGCTCCCTTAGATTCTGAAAAAAAAGCGACATTGAAATAGGACTAAATAGCTTGTCTCGTTGGCAAATCTTGTTTTAAAGAAAGTAAAATGTACTAAAATAAAGACTTGAAAAAAACACTTGATGCAAGTTATTATGGCAAGGCAAGTTTATTTGTATAGCACATTGCATCCAAGGCAAGTCGATGAGCTAAACAAAACAAGAGAGAAACAGCGACACAAAGCATTAAAATAAAACAATCAATAAATAATCACAGTACATTCAATCAATAAAAAGAAAGATAAAAAATATAAAATCCCTCTAAACAGAATTGTTTTTAACCTGGATTTAAACATTGTCAACATATCCTCCATCCAAACCATCACAGGCACAGGGAGAACATGCAAGCTCCAAACAGACTGGAGGTGGAATCAAACCCACAACCTTCTTGCCGTGACGTAAGCATGTTAAAAGCTGCATTGAACTGGTCCCAGGGAGGAACGCTTTTACCTCAGTCTGAATCGAATGGATTTCACTGTGTTTGGTCACACTCTTAATGTGAGTAATGGTAAAAGGTTTTTTCTCACATGAATCGTGACGTTAGAATCCCATCGGTCAGGTCCGTGCGCGTGTCTGTGCATGAGACCTCCAGAGATGCGGAGTGAGTGGGGCCGGGCCATACCTGAGTAAAGGCTTATTCTGAGGCTTATGACAGACTGTCACATCTCTCCACTGCTTTAATTACACGTCTTCAGGCTGGAGCGGATAGAAGACAAATTATCTTCAGAAGGTGTAGCGCGGCACTAATGAAATCTAACGGAGAAGGGAATTGAACAGAAAAGCTTCTTCCAGGAGTGTTACTGATGCCATCCGTCTCTATATGACAGCCCTGTGATTCCACACAACAGCAGCCGCACTCACGCTGCTCCGGTGGCGGCAGGACTACATTTACTGCAGTTATTGAGTTTTTCTCTTGTCCGTGATGGAGTTTGAAAGGTAGATTTGTGAGAAGTGAAATCCTGGAGGGCCCAGAGAAGACACAATTTTTGCTGTAATGATAACAGTACATCACTTCAAACAAATTACAAATGCGGGCTGTTGTCCAGGCTCTCTTATTGTCTCCCTAACAAGACAGAGTGCCTATAACTAATCATTTGTCAGCTAATTGGATTGTGGTCCATATATCTCTCTCTGGTTGGGTTTTCGGAGAGCGCCCGCGGTTGGGGAGAATCCATAATTCAAATGAAATGGCAGAGCATTTCTGACTGAGATCAGAAGGGGGTGGGAGTGGGGTATAGGGGTAAAAATTAAAGTGTCGTTCTGCCCCTGGCACCATTCAAACTGTGTCTCCAAGGAGTGTCTATCATCTGTGACACAGACAGAGACAGCAGGGTTATGAGAGGACTGCACTCATTCCCCAGTAATTAAAGGACGCTTGGTAGAAATAGTTGTTGTATCTCTCCGGCAAAGAAGTGTTGCTTTCTCCAAAGTCACACTATCACTGTGAGCCATCACCTCCATGTTCTACAAATCTCTGTTCTTAAAACGCCGTGCATCAAAGTCTTCAATAGTGCTGCTGACTGACTGACTGCTGCAAGGTTTTAAATTCCACTTTCTTTCCACACCGATAGCACAGTATGCTTTTGAATGAAAATACTTTTTATTCTATAGTTGGACTGAAAAGGTGACAGAGATCTCTGAATGTGTGCAGAATGAATGAGGTTTAAAAATATGCACAACAATAATTACCATCCATCTCTTGCATAACGGACATAACTTTCAACTGTGACTTGGTTTTTAAGCTTTGTCTGGGAAAAAAGGGAAAAAGGTGGTATCCAAATTGAGACAAGGAATATTGGATTCAAAATGATTATCAATCCTTAGGCATGTTAGTCCATTAACATCAAACTGGGTAGAGTCAGTCTGATGTCTTCCAGAGCTATTCTTAATAATAAAAAAATGCCATAGAATCAGCATAAAAGAAGTTAGATAAAAAATGTCTTTATTATGACAAATATAAGTTCCAATATGCCACCTTCTTTACTCCCACATACCTTTACATGAATCATCCTGACGTTCCATAAGCTCCATAGATCTAACCTTTTAATGAAGTTACTATTCACTCCTAAGTCATATAAATGTAGTTTTGTTTTAGCCACAGCCGTTTCATAGCGTGCTCACAATATTAGAGGAAAACAACATAAGTCTCAAGGTCATGCAATTATCCAACTGTTGATTCATTGAGTTCTCCGCTCGCGATGGAAACAATATTACGAGCGCTTTGCTGTGGAATGTGATCCACGCCGAGGGGTTGTGGGCGAAGAGGAGCACTTCTCTTGTGTTTTTTTCCCCCTTCTAAACAAATCAGCGCTTCCTAAATCAAGATTAAGCATAGTTAGGCCACGTTTTATTATGGGACGTTACGGGCCTGGCCTCTCAAAGTCACCTCGTAATAAACTAAACATGTGACTTCCCATGATGCCTTTATCTTGCTGCATCTAATCAGATCTGTGGCTTTCCATTCACCCCGAGGGACTGTGGATAAGTGCATTATCCAGATGACTCCGGATGAGCTAACGACATCAGCAGCAGCAGCAGCAGCAGCAGCAGCAGCAGCAGCAGCAGCAGCAGCCTCCTCCCATGGGCCACCACCCAAGAGTAACAGTGCGATTAAGGCCTGCGTCATGTGACCACACAAACGGGATCAACCGACATCTTTTGTGCATGATAATCCCCCCTATTTATAGATGAGCAAAGGCACTTCCTGTTGACATTGGGTAAGCAATATGTGGCAAGTTTTTTTAATTTGCTGATTCAAAAATGAGATATTGAATTAATGCAAAAGGTTCTCAGTGAGAGCGGGTTGCAGAGGTCATCATTTGTTTCTCGTTGGAGGAAAAGTGAGAGTCCAGGTGTTTATCTATTTTTTGGCCAAATTCATTTTTTTCCCTTTATTTTCATGTTTGAGTGATGTCACATTAACTGACACAATTTGTATAATGTAAAAGACACAGGCCAAGAAAATGATTAAATTGAGTTCAGTAATCATTAACCCTCCTTCACCCGTGCGGTGTGATGGAGAGATTTTGCAGGTCTTTCTTCCCTGCTGTTGTCAGACTGTACAACAAGAACGTCGTACATGTCAATTCATCTGTTAAATGGTAAATACTTCAATCATGTGAAATACTGCAGTTTCAGAATGTCCAGTGAATGTTTATTATATACACTGAATTATACTCGCTCCTCTTTAAGAAGTATTCACAGCTACTTACCTCTGTATAGTGTGTATATTGTGTGTGCTCTTACTTTTCAGCGCTGCAACATTGAAATTTGCCCACTCTGAGAGACGATTGAAGGTTTTCTCGTCTTACTAATTCACATGAGATCAATATTTTCGAGGAGAGGGGAAAAAATGTCCCATATTGAATCACTACCGCTACCACTGTGTCACTTCTTATGGGAGAAGCCGAGAAAAGAGGTTTGTGATGCTGGGGATGAATTACTATGAATCGACTTGGAATGCAATCATATCACTAACCGCCTCCTTCGCAAGAAATGTGAGGTTTATGGAGTTTGGGAAGGAACGTAAACAATAAAAATAACAAATTGACCATGTTTGTGGCAAATTGTTTCTCGAGATCAAACTTACCGACTGAATTGGTGAAACACTCTTTAATAATATTAATAAAAATAGTTGTATATTGTTTCCTAATATTGAACTCTCTGCTGAAGATGGTCATGTTAGTCTGTAGTTTTAAACTGGTGGGGAGAGAGTTCCACAGTTTAACCATAAAGGAGAAGCTGGATTGTCCAAAAGATGTTCTGAGCTTTGGGAGCACGTACAGTCCCCACTGACGGCGCCTCTGGTGGAGGCTCTGAGAGCAGACTGGCATTTCAGCATGAGCCCAGAGAGCAGAGGTGACACACAGTTGTTCACACATTTAAAAGCCAATTTTAAAATTGAGAAATTTACAAAGTTATGGAAAGTAAAAAGTTTGTGCTTCTGTATGATGTCACAATGATGCCATCTCATTGGTTTCTTGTCCATGATCTTAATTGTCTGCTTATACAGAGAGGTTACTGGTTTGAGAATGGAAAGTGTTGTTTGAGACCATGTTGTGACACAATAGGACAGATGTTGAAAAGACCATTGCGTGCATATATAAAACAGCAGCAGGGTAACTCTCTTCTGATAAAACAAAAACAGTTAAGATTGGATTTCACCTTCTTACAAACATGCTTAACGTGACTTTGATACTTCAGATGTTTATCCAGTATAACACACAGGTATTTCGTTTCATCCACCTCCTTGACGACTTTATTGTTAAGACTCACCTCTTGTTAATAGAGAAGCACATTGTGAATGTTTTTTTTAACTGTGTTAGTCTTACCTATTTTACCTATCTGATCTGACTTTGTATGTGTGTGTGTGTGCATGTGTATTTGCATACTCATGTGTGTATATTTCATAATAAATGTGGTTTTGGGTGGGTCTGTTGGGCGGTGAGGTTTATGAATGGCCATATTGGATTGTTTCTAAACTGTAGAGCATTTTGTGTTGCATTTTCTATATGAAAAGCGCTTTATAAATAACATTTTATTGATTGAAAATACATTTCAGGTAAGGTTTGCAGTATTCTTCCCAACACTGCGTAGCCAAACTTCTTAGGTACTGGTGAACTCTGTCCCTGGTGCTGATCATGCCGATTTACCATACTGGCATTAAGTTTCCAAAAATCTCCATTTATGCACCCTCAGCAACAACAAAAAACATTTGTGCATCGTGATTCTCCAGTTCTATTGAGGACTCTTGAGACATTGATCAATTCTGCCTGTGGCAAATGCAAAGGGCGAGGTAAGGGTTACGCGCGTTCTGAATCCAACCCATTCCTCAACCCTCCAGATCCTGGGGCACCAAAGGGCTCAGCATTGTCAAAAATACAGCTGAGCTTGATGAAGGATGTGCTCAGTGAATCCAAACAGCCACTTCTGCAAAGGCACAGAAGCAACCTGCAAAATGAGGAGACAAATACTAACTCGAGAATGAACCGTGTCTTGTCCGACAACGTAAGACTTTGTGACCGCTCTGCTGACTCCGAAGACCCCGAAGATCAGCAGCGGATACAAGAAGCAGACAAATAACCGGGTCTGTGTGAAGGGATAGTGTCTTGAATGCTTATGAAACTATAAATGATAAGCAGTCTCACTACCAAGGTCAGCACTATAGCCATATGCCTCCTCCTGTGCGCTCGAAGTGTGCTCAACTGCATGCTGGGTAAGGCCGGGCGAGATGCAAATACGTTCTTGGCATGAGCTTAACTGTTCAAAAGTACTCCGCTTATCATGGAAATGTAAGTGTGTCTGACTGAGCCCATGGAAATCCAGGTACTGCCACATATTCCACGATAAGATAAAATAAATCAGAATCACAAACATTATTGATCTCACAATGGAGACATTTACATGTCACATTTGGCATAGATAGTATCACTCAGATTGTGCAAAAAAAAACATGAAGTGCGGAAATATGTTAGAGGTTAAAAATATAGTCTGTGCAGGATATTTTATGTACAACAAAAAAGTGGCAATAGCAGTGCTGGTTTTTCAGTTCAAGTCCTCCTCACCTTCAAGTCCTTCCATAACCTGGCACCCTTCATACAGTCTCTGCTTGACACCTCACTGTCCTCCTCCATCATCACTGTCCCACCCTCGGCCTCAGATCCACAGACTCCAACCTCCTCACTCCCCTCAGAACAAAGTGCCAAACCTTTGGGGGTCCGAGCCTTCAGATTCAGATTCAGATTCAGTTTATTTGCCATTTGCAGTAAAAAAAACCACATTGGAATACATTAGCAAAAGTCTCCAGTGTGCACAGACAAATACAGACAATAAAAGACAAAAATAAAACAAATAAAACAGTAAACAAATGTCACTGTGAAATCGATCGACTAAAACAGTTTCAAAACAAGTGCAAATCATTAAAGTGCTCTGTTCACACTGATAACAGCTTATGGATAAAAACTGTTAGCGTAACGAGATGTCCTGCATCTCAGAGAGCGATATCTTCTGCCAGAGGGAAGAAGCTGGAACATGGTTTTCCCAGGGTGGCCAGAAGAGTCATTAACAATCCTAAGAGCTTTGTTTAAAAGTCTGGATTTATAAAGAACCTCCAGAACAGGAAGCTCACAGCCCACGGTCCTCTTTGCAGAGCGGAGCACCTTGTTTAACGCTCTCTTTTCTTTATCTGTGATGTTTCCAAACCACACAGACACAGAGCCAACAAGTAAACTCTCAATGGTGCAGCGATAAAAGTTAATCAGAATCTTAGAGTTAGTGGTAAATTCTCTAAGTTTACGCAGAAAGTGGAGATGCTGACGAGCTTTCTTAACGACTCGGTCAGTGTTTTTAACCCATTTCAGGTCGTTAGACAGAGTTAAACCCAGAAACTTGCACTCCTCTACGATCTGCACCTGGGAGTTGTCGATTACGACAGGCAAATGAGAACTATTGCGACTGAAGTCGTAGACCAGTTCACATGTTTTGAATGCGTTCAGCTGGAGGTTGTTAGTTTGACTCCACTGAACCACATTTTGTATCTCTGCTCTATAAGAGGATTCATCATTGTCACTGATGAGACCGATGATGGTGGTGTCATCAGCATATTCCCTGAGGAGAACCAGTGCTCACAGAAACAACATCAGAAAAACAGTCGTTGATTTTCACTCTCTGAGATCTGTCAGTTAAAAAGCTAAAAATCCATTTACACATGGCAACACTTAAACCGAGAGACATGAGCTTTTCAATCAGTTTACCTGGGACAAGGCAGTTAAAAGCAGAGCTATAATCGATGAAAAGCATTCTCGCGACAGATTTACTAGTGTCCAAGTGACTGTAGACAGAGTTCAGAGCAAAGGAGATGGCTTCGCTGCAGCTGCTGCCACTCTCTAGAAATCACTCCCACAACACATCAGGAACGTTAACCTCACTCGTTTATTTTTAGCTTCTTTGAGTGTTCAAAAAAACGTTGTATAAGTACGATGTAGTATTTTTATTATTACAATGGCACATCCATTACCTGTCAGCAAGTTGTAATGAAGCACCTCTGTTTCTACCATAATTCTCTCCATAGCAATAAAGAGGTTTCATGCTGTGGAACATTCAAATCAATTGTTTATTTCAGTTTCCCTTTTGCAATTTAAAAAACGTAACTAATTGGCCCAATGTTTACAAAGTTTCAACAATTGTATTTGCCTTGTACAGTTGTAATAAGCATGTGTAAAGTCTTCATGTACGAAATTCAGATTTTCTTATTGTGTAAGCAGTGCTGGAGGAGGGGGAGGTACTCTCTATGAAAAAAAGTGTTCGAATTAATGAATAAAGTCAATTTAATACAACAGTATAGTTTACCCACAGTAACTGACTTTTTCAAGTAAATCCAACATGACAAAAAATGTAGTTTAGTGGAAAAGGTTGCTTAACTCTACTTACTTTTATCAATTAACAGTTTATTTCTGTAAATATGCAAAACCAGAAAATCCTATTCTTCAATCATTATAAATTACTCTGTACTCTCTAATCTAAAGATGATCAATCCATACATGTTGTTATATGAAAATGCCCAGAATAAGAAGTTTTAAAACAAGCTTTTTAAAAGCTTTTCGAGCACCTGCTGTGCTCGATATGCAAAAGAGAAGAGAGCTTTGTTGTTGAAGCTTTAGTCAGCGATGCCCCCTGAGCTACAGCGGCCATGATGGATCACAAACAGGATGGAGGCAGAATCAGGTGCCAACGTCCCCCTTTTCAAGGTCGGCGGCATTAAGGACAATACGTTTAGCATATGAAAACAGGCTTTGCAAGACAAGCAATTTCTCACTAAGCCAACGCATTGACACGGTTAACAAAAGTGGAGTGGACAGGAGGTGCAGAAAGTTTTTTGGGATCCTACAATAACCTTGACAGGTTATTAGACATTTGATTAATACGTCATAATGTGGGAGTGCAGCCAGTAGATGGCGCACAACATCATGGTTTAGGTTTATTTTCCGTTTTATTTTGTAACTACTCCTGTGATTTCCTTAGTTAAACTTCCTTTCATGACACTACCTGTCCTGCCCTCATTATTAGTATCGAACGAATCACAAACCGTTGCTGCCTTGCTTACCTGGCGGCGGCTCTGGATCCATGTCCCAATCTCTAGACGATTGTAAGAACCATCAATGAGTTGGGTTTGTATAATGTGAATTCTATAATGTAAAATGTGTTTTTAAGATAAGATAAGATAAACCTTTATTAGTCTCACAGTGGAGAAATTTCAGAGCACAACGCGACGGGCAGCCAGCTCCTCCAGCGCCTGCGCAGTAAAGTTTTTTTAAATTGTGTTAAAAGCCCTCCTAGGGACGGACATTGCAAATTAGCCTTGGCTATAAATCTTGTGTTTCACATGTTGAATGTGTACACTTGTCCCTATCAAATAAATCAATAAATAAATAAAACCAGGATTTGTCCAATGCGACTTTACGACCAACACAAAAGGTGATGAACTAAACTGTTTTAATCAATCAATCGACATTCACTGTATTCATTGTAGTTGTACGCCTTCCCTTATTTATTAAGTTTAAGATTAAGAGATACTTTATTCGTCCCGCAGTGGGGAAATTTCAGTGTTGCATCACAAGTAACAGACAGTAGGAATGAGAAGCACACAGCACAGGATAGATAGAATAACTCTAAATTATCATTATTATAAATCTCTAACACTGGCATGAAATGAAGGAGTATAAAATCTCTATCTTTAGCATAATAAGGAAAGAAGTCGAAGATCTCCAACTTTAGCAAGACTTAAGTACAAAAAACCCAGACTTTCTCAAATATGACTAGCTTTTGGGTAAATTGCTGGTGTTGAAGTTGTTATTAAAATCATTATCTTGCAGCTAAATATGATGTAAACCCAGAAGCGAGTCTACGTCATTGGCCGCTCCGACCAGCACCACTCACTCACTCCTCACATTCACTGGTGCATGTTGTGGTGGATGGAGGAAACCAGAGCAAATACAAGCAGACACAGAGAGAAACACACAGACAGGTCCGTAGTCCGACCCAGGGATCAAACCGTGAGGGCCACTAAATTCAATTCCATTTATTCTTGTATTGTTCTAAATCACAACAGTAGTTATCTGGGAGGACTTCACAAAACCGTTGAATTCTCCAACACAGATCAGAAAATCAATCAGTTCAACGCAAGAAATGCAACGATAAAAACACACAGAGCCATTGGTCCATAAGGGGCAGAGACCGATGTCCATAAATGATGATAAATGTCCATAAATCTTGTTGAATGTTGAGTGTCCTGGATCATCACCACTCACTCAGCCACCGTGCCACCAAATGGAGCAATATAAAGGTGGAGGACGTCAGGGGGCCTTGGAAATCGTTCTCATTGAAAGGGAGTCTGCTGCCTCTGAAAGTTTGAAAACCTCTCTTTTGGCCTTGTTTATGTATAGCTTTGTAACTTTGAGAATTTGTGGGTATTCTAAATATGCAGGAAACAACTATATAACGCACAGATGGCTCAAAGACGGTGCGTAGCTGAACCGAGATGATCACGTTGCCATGGTTATGAATAGATATTGTACTTGTATAGCAAGGCCATCACATAGTATTAAGAGTTCTTTCAAGGCACGTCTGAAAATATATCAATAGCAACATCAAGTGTTTTCTACTGACATTAAAGGAGCAATATGTAAAAATCTGGCCAAAAGTGGTACTGCAGTCACAGTCAATATTTTGTAGTCCTCTCCCACTCTCCCTGACTCAGGTTGCCAGATTCACACCAAATCCAGCAGCAAACACAGGGAATTATGTTATCAGTTGTTTGTCCGTCTCCATTCACATTGCCATGACAGCCGTGTTAATGCTGAATGAATGTTTTGATTAATGTTTTTATTATTATTATTATTTGGACATTTGAGATAAAAAACAAAAACAAAATAAAAGCAATGTAATTATACATAGTTTATGCAAAATAAATAAGCAATTGATGTCCAAAATAGGAGTGGGAAGAATGGATGTTGGAACGTATTTCTTCAGTGTATCAACATCAGGGTTTGCTCAAGAGGATATCACCCTTCAATTCTATTTATTCCCTATTTTTTAGACAAACATGTAAAAGTCCCACATCAAAAAGAGACTAACATTATTTGAATTGGGGTACATGTGGTCTTAAATGATTATTTTTACAATTAAGCTATAATCTGTGTTCTGCCCTCGATAAACTTAATCTAGGCAGACAGATAACCGGAACAATGACGACACCGGTGTTTGCTTTTCCAGGCTTCTATCATTGTAAGAATGGTAAAACTGCAACAACTAAAAGAAAAACAGCCTCAGGTTGTGCATTCAAACAAAATACAATACAACATATAACACTGTCAAGGTGCCTCTGAAAAAATACGAGGTCAATGCTAATGCTAACAGCAGCACATTAGCGGCGCTAGCATACTGCGCTAGCATTCGGGGCTAGCATTTGGAACTTATTAAACACATCCCCAGAATAATACACTAGGGAAAATACAACAGGTAAACTTACTCAATGCTAACACACAGACTAAACAAACTCACAGGCTGTGCTGGCTCAATCACCTCAGTGTGATCTACCACTGGAGCTGAATCATGTTTGATAACTGGAATAACTGTTGACCGTTTTTCCACTTCCGGTTAGCCAGGAAGTCACTTCAAAATAAAACTATTTACATACAAAAAATAAATCATTGGCTCAAAAGGAGCCAGAACACTCCCCGCCTGACATCGGTGAGATGTCACACTTGAAACCACAAATATTACTCAGACAAAAGAATGACGACATCTGTGACTGGTCTGAAATAAACTCTAGGAGTCCCATCTTTAACCACTTTAACTCCAACCTTTCTAACAAGTCCATCTGCACTTGAGTGAACCTTCTCAATTACCCCCATCGGCCATTGATTTCTCTTCACAAGGGGATCCTTCAGGAGGACCACATCTCCCTGCTTTAGGTTGGGTCGTTTGGTGTGCCACTTGCGACGACTTTGCAGCGTTGAAAGGTACTCCTTTTTCCATCGATGCCAGAAGGAGTTGGCAAGACTCTGTACTCTTCTCCACTGCTGACGGAGTAGATCTTTCTCATCGAAGTCTCCTTGAGGTGCAAGAAGAACTGCTACCTTCTGCGTCAAAAGTGTGGCAGGAGTGAGGATGAACAGTGAGTCTGGGTCGGTTGACACAGGAACCAACGGCCTTGCGTTCATGATGGCACCCACTTCGGCTAGGAAGGTGGTCAGGACGTCGTGGGTAAGGTGCTGGGATCCAACTTGTGAAAGCTGGGAGTCTAAAATCTTACGAGCTATGCCTATCATCCGCTCCCAACTACCCCCCATGTGTGATGAGTGTGGCGGATTAAAGACCCACGTACAACCGCTTTCGTTAAGGAAAGACTTCACCTTAGGGTCGGCAGGTATCTCACTAGCAAACCCCAGCTCCCTACAGGCCCCAACGAAATTTGTCCCACAGTCTGATCTCAACTGTTTTGCTGGGCCTCTAATCGAAAAGAACCTGCGGAGCGCATTTATGAAACTAGAGGTGTCCATACCCCCTATGACCTCTAGGTGGACTGCCCGAGTACTCATACAGGTAAACATCACTGCCCAACGTTTACTGTTTGCGAGCCCACCCCGAGTGCGCCGCGAGGTTACTGCCCATGGTCCAAACACGTCTATGCCTACATAGGAGAATGGGGGATCAGTACTGAGGCGCTCTGCGGGCAGGTCAGCCATTTTCTGAGACTGCGTCGTTCCCCTTAACTTACGACAGGCCACACATGAGAAAATTTGACTGCTAATCTGGCGTTTACCTCCCAAAATCCAGTAGCCTGCTGATCTTAAAGCACCTTCTGTAAGGTGACGCCCTTGGTGTCTAACTATCTCGTGGTAGTGGCGGATCAGGAGACTAGTTAAGTGATGTTTGCGTGGCATGATTAAGGGATGTTTCTCTGTAATTTCCAGCTGAGAGTGCAGGAGGCGCCCTCCCACCCTGAGGAGACCTGACCTGTCAAGGTAAGGAGAAAGCTTAAATAGAGGGCTTGACTTGGGAATGTTCTTTCCTGCTTCTATGAGTTTGAGCTCTTCGATGAAGCTTTCTTTTTGAACCGCACTAATAAGAACATCTTTCGCACAGTCGAAATCTGAGGTTGTGAGCTCGTGACACATGTGCCACCCCTTACATTGTTCATTCGGCTGTTGTTGACTGTATGTGCGGGCAATGTGGATCAACCGGGCAAAGCCTTTGGTCAGTGAACGCCAGCTTGAATAGGACTGAAAGTTTTTGGTATTCACAGGTGGTTGTGGCACCTGTGAGGCAGATGTCAAAAAAGGACGGACCTCAACGTCTGTGTCAGGGTTTTGCAGCTGAAACAAATCATGCAAGCTGGATTCAGTGGGCTTTAGAAGGAACTCTGGTCCTGATAGCCATGAGCTGGATGAAAGTTTGTTAGCTGGGAGAGATCTGGATCCGTTGTCTGCCGGATTGTGCTCGGAGGCTACGTAGCTCCACTGCGCTGGGTTTGTTGCTCGTCGGATTCGTTGAACGCGGTTGTTCACAAACACTTGGAACCGCCTTGACTCATTGAAAATATAGCCAAGGACCACTCTGCTGTCCGAGAAGAAATGCATTTCATCAATATGAATGTTCATTTCGTCTCTGATTAACTCTGCAACTTCCACCGCCAGAGCCGCTGCGCACAACTCAAGTCTGGGGATGGTAAGGTCAGGCTTGGGTGCAAGTTTGGCTTTTCCGAATACAAATGCGAGTTCTGTTTCACCATCTTTGTTTGTTGCCTTTAAATAAGCAACCGCGGCAATTGCTTTAGTTGATGCATCGCAGAAGATACAGATTTCTTTGTGTTCTGCATTTGCGAATGAAAATGAACAGTATGGTCTTGAGATGCGAGTTTGCTCAAGTTGCTTAAGAGCATCTTTCCATTCTTCCCACTCTTTGAACATAGCCCCCGGCAGAGTCTCATCCCACCCACAAGTCTCCTTAGTAAGCTCACGCAGAAGAGCTCTTCCCCGGATGCTCACTGGAACTGCAAACCCAAGCGGATCGAAAAGACTGTTAATTGTGGACAAAACACCTCTTTTCGTATACGGCTTTTCAGCTTGGGACACCTTGAAAGTTAAAATGTCCTTTTCAATGTCCCAGGATACCCCTAAACTCCTCTGCATTGGTGGAAACTCTGTGTTAAAGTCTATGTCCTTGAGCCCACTTGCCAAATCTTCACTGGGAAACGCTTTCATGACGTTTGGGCTGTTTGAAGCAATTTTATGGAGCCTCAAGTTGGAGGCACCGAGCATATCTTGAGTGTCTTTGAGGAGCTTCACTGCTTCCGCCTCAGAGGGAACAGATTTTAATGCGTCATCAACGTAAAAATGTTTCTGAACAAACTCTTTGGCCTCTGGGGGATACTCTGTGTCTGACTGCTCTGCTGCGTTTCTCAGGCCAAATATTGCCACTGCTGGAGACGGGCTATTACCGAACACATGCACTGTCATTCTGTACTCGACAATAGGCTCTGCCGGGTCGTTGTTGTGATACCAGAGGAACCGAAGGAAGTGAAAGCCTCTCGCACATAAAAGCAGTGGAACATTTGTTGTATGTCTGCAGTCACTGCCACCGCCTCTTCCCTGAAACGGACAAGGACCCCAACCAGACTGTTGTTCATGTTGGGCCCAGTAAGTAGCGCATCGTTTAAAGAGACCCCCTGATATTTAGCACTTGAGTCAAACACAACCCTGATGTTCCCCGGTTTCTGTGGGTGGTAGACCCCAAAGAAGGGCAGGTACCAGCATTCTTCGTCTTTCCCCAGGGCTGGAGCTAGTTCTGCGTGGTATTTATCAAATAATCCCTGCATGAAGTCCATGAACTGTTTCTGCATTTCAGGACGTTTACTGAGTGTACGGCGCAGAGACTCTAAGCGACTGAGCGCTAAAGTTCTGTTGTTTGGAAGGCGCCGCCTGGGTGTTTGGAAAGGAAGTGGTGCTATCCAACTGTTTGTGTTGTCTTGATAAAAGTCTCTTTCCATGATTTGCAGGAAAGCTTGGTCTTCAAGAGAAGGAGCGAGCGTTTCATCCTTTTCACTTTGATGACTCCAGGAAACTATTCTGGCATGGTGACAGAAAGCTTGGGCGCCCGTTCTCTAGCACATTTGTTTTGTATGTGCCTACAAAGGCTGGCTTATGTGCTCCCCCAAGGCATACTACCCCCACAATGACCCACCCAAGTACAAGTCTCTGGGCAAATGGGGCATTGTCTGGGCCATTAACACGTTCGTATACCTTGTGCACTTGTATCAAATCTCGACCCAACAGCAACATTATATCAGCTTTAGGATCAAAGGGTTCGATATTACATGCCAGGTGTTTGAGGTGAGAATGGGCTAGAGCAACTTCTGGGGTTGGGATCTCTGACTTATTGTCTGGCAGAAAGTCACACTCAAGAAGGGAAGGCAGAGAAGATGAGAACTGACCATCAACTGACTCGATGACAAGGTTCTCTGCTATGCGGCCATTTGTAATAGAAACCCCAGTGCATGTTTTAAGTGTGTATGGGCGCAGTGTTGTCCATAGGTATATCAAAAAGGTCTAAAAGAGCTGTTTTGGCTAGTGACCTATTGGATTGGTCATCTATGATAGCGTAGACCTTGACTTTCTTGTCTGGATGCCCCTCTGGATAAACGTATGCCTGACATATTTTAGAGCAAGAACGCCCTCCACGTAAGTCCCCACAAACCTGAGTGCATGCTGAGGTTGTCGCTAAAGTGCCTGTACCACTCTCCCCGCCATGCTCCTCTCTATGCTCACCGTCCTGGCCTGTAGAGGCATATGGGGTCCGCTTGTTCACCACTGTCCATGGTGCTGGACCTGCGTGCAGAGCAGCAATGTGTTTATTTACTGTTGCATTCTGAACATGTGATTTCGACCTTGCAATCTTTCGCTTGGTGACTGGAGGAATCACAACATCGAAAGCAGATATTGTGCTCTCTGAGATATGCTTTGCGCTCATCTAGTGTCTTCTCTCTAAAACCCCGACACTTCCTTAGTGGGTGTGGTTTCTGATGAATGGGACACTGTTCATTTGTGAACTCTTTGGTTGAGCCAGTATTGTATGTGTCATTCGCTTCCGTTTTATGGACAGCGACTGGAGATCTGAATTTAGCAGCTCTGGAGTAGTGGTTGTCATGAACGGCTATGGTGGATGTGGTAACTGGTGTGGCTGACTTAAAGCTGGGGTCATTTCTCATTTTGGCTTCACCCTGTATGAACTGACAGAAAAATGAGAATGGAGGGAAGCTGACATTGTATTGACGCTTGAATCGTGTCCCCTCTGCCATCCACTTATCTTGTAGATTAATGGGCAATTTTTCAACCACTGGGAAAACTCCACGTGAGGTGTCTAAATACACTAAACCAGGTAAAAAGCCGTCTGATTTTGCTGCATCTATTTCTGAGAGTAAGTCCCCAAGTTCCCTTAGGCCCTCAGCTGGATTGTTAAGATGGACCGAACGTATGCGTTTGGCATGTTTGGAAGATTCCTCACCTAGCCACCGAGAGAGCAAATCCAACTCTTCACTTGGCCGTAAGCCTAGCCCCTCTATAGTGCTATAAAAAGAAGCTCTCCATGCCCAGTAGTCCTCAGCCCTATCTGTGAATTTAGTTAGACCATCTGTAACTAAACTTCTTTTGGCCAGAAATTTAGCAAGATCAGTGAGGTCGTTATTCCCACCGTTATATGGATTTGGACGAAAGGGCGGACTGTGAGGTGTGAGTCTCAGATGCTGGTGGTCTGAGAGAGGAGCAGCTGGTGACAGATTGCGTGCCTTTGGTGCATATTCGAGAGGAGTGGTTGGATCTGGTAATGGACTCATACTGCCTCTTGGTACAGGTGTAAAACGTTTAGTGTCTGGTACTTCTTCTCTAAGATAAACAGACGAGTGTTGAAGATAGGAATGCAGTCCATAGTTGTCAGAATATGTTGTAGCTGGAAGTTGATTTAGCGTTTGAGGAGTTAATTTAGGTGGAGCGGTGGCTTGACTGGGTTCGGAGTCCACACGCTGTTTCACTGATGAATGTATTGACTGTGTATCATTTATGACCTCCTCAGCTGCCGCTTCAAACACATTAGCCTCAGCAGAGGCTGCTTCTGCTTCTTTCTCCTCTTGTAGTGCTTGGAGCGTGGCACTTAGCTCTGCTTGTTTCATTTTTATTTGGATTTCCTTACGTGCAAACTCAGCTCTGGTGCGCGCAGCTTCAGCTTTAGCTCGTGCTTCCACTGCTGCTTTGGTGAGCATATTGTAGGATCTGGAACTTGATCTGGATCTGGTTGAGCAGGTAGACCGGACCTCGAGGTGCTCCTCATCCCCTGGCTGCATGATGATTTTGGCTCTGAAGTCTGTAGACGGCACACTGTACCTTCTGGAATAGCCGTTTCACAAGCCTTTTTACTGTTCTGCCCTCGATAAACTTAATCTAGGCAGACAGATAACCGGAACAATGACGACACCGGTGTTTGCTTTTCCAGGCTTCTATCATTGTAAGAATGGTAAAACTGCAACAACTAAAAGAAAAACAGCCTCAGGTTGTGCATTCAAACAAAATACAATACAACATATAACACTGTCAAGGTGCCTCTGAAAAAATACGAGGTCAATGCTAATGCTAACAGCAGCACATTAGCGGCGCTAGCATACTGCGCTAGCATTCGGGGCTAGCATTTGGAACTTATTAAACACATCCCCAGAATAATACACTAGGGAAAATACAACAGGTAAACTTACTCAATGCTAACACACAGACTAAACAAACTCACAGGCTGTGCTGGCTCAATCACCTCAGTGTGATCTACCACTGGAGCTGAATCATGTTTGATAACTGGAATAACTGTTGACCGTTTTTCCACTTCCGGTTAGCCAGGAAGTCACTTCAAAATAAAACTATTTACATACAAAAAATAAATCATTGGCTCAAACATCAAACTACACTGACTTATAAAGTTGTGGTCACATCATTTGCAACAGGAGTTTTCAGTTCTGAGTGGTTGTGTTTTCTGAATGACACCAGGTCTGTTCATTGTGTTCAGGTTTTGCTGACAGTGGGAGACATTTTTCATCACATGAGCCTCACAATGATTATAGGAGCAGAGATACATGCAAAAAGTGTTTTAGCAAAAGAAAAATGTGTTTAGAGTTTTGAGAAAAAGGGCATGTGTTTTGTGAACAGTGTCTAAAGGAGAATTGTGTTTATGGTTGTGAGAAGTGGGGGAAGTTTTAATAAATGTGTTTAGGCAATTGGTCATTTGGTTTAGAGTACTGGGTTTTGTGTTGTAGCAATAGAGAAAAACTGTAAAGACTGTACATTTCATGACCAAACAAGATCAATGTTTGGTCATAAAAGAAAAAGTCAAAGAAGAACTAAATTTCCTTTTTGAGAAATATGTTTACGGTGGATAAACATATTTGCCAAGAAGATAGAGAAGTGAAGCATTTATGATCACCAAAACAACTAAAATGGTTTTATATATAAAATAATTGAAATGGGACATGGGAAAATCTTCATGAAGTAAAAAGTATAGGCCTGGCGTACGTACTGTCTGTTTTATGTTCTGTGTGGTCTGTCTTTATGTTTTAAGTTACGTGTTATGTGTTTCTGTTGGTGTTTACTCATTCATCCGTTCTGTCTCAGATTGTCAGAGCTAACAGACTTGGACATCACCACAAACAAAGCAGAATGATGATAACATTGTTTTCCATAACCAAGGGAAGCAGAGTCTAATCATGATGGTTTTTTCATATCAAACAGGAGAAGAGGTCATGTCTAAATTGTGATGGTTTTATATTGTTTGTATGCTTAATCTCATGTTTTTATCCAACAATTAGCAAATGGACCCGGACGAGTTAAATACGTGAACTAACATTTGGAAACTAGGTCAAAAGGGGAAAGATGGCAAAATCATAATAACAAAATAAACATTACTTTACAAGTTTAATAAAAACATTATTTTACAGGATTTCAACCAAGTAAGGAGCAGGTAAACACGGAAAAGAGACAAAATAGACCTTTATGGAAACTACATAAACTTGGAATTCTTTTGCATATTTTATATGGGTTTCAATGGTACTTTAATGTACTGACACGGTAAGATAAACCGAAGTTAACTTGAAGGTTTCTTCCTAAATTAGAATTAATTAGAGTGAGATGATTTTTCAACACAAAAAATAGAAATAATAATAAATAAACATAAGGATGAGATCACTGAGTGATACAGTAAATGCAAAGTCTACCTTGGCTTGAAAAGAAGTGGACACTTTCAAGGACACAAACCGGGGACGTTTAGGACGTGTGTACATTTAAAGGAACCTTATTTATTTTGTGTTTTATTTAAAAAAAAACTATGGATTGATGAATACAAAAATTAACAATGGGAGAATACTGGTAGCTTGGTGCTAAATCTGCTGCCTTCTTTTGAATGTAACTGCACATTGTCCTTAATGAATTAAAATTGAACTTAAAAGGTGAATTTGTGTCACCAGGCAAAGCTAACACAACGTGTTTATAGCTAAGAATGTCTCCAAAGTCAAAATGTTGAAGAGATGGAGGCGGTGTCTAACTTATAACATGTTGATTGTAAATCTTAATCACATATTTGGTTCCTTTAAATGAACAAGACTGAATGAGACACTGTATGGTGCGATGCTCATTGAGTTTTATTTTCCAGCGACAAACCAGCAGCAGTGCTGCAGCCTGGGCCGATACGACAACAGACATCATCATCTGTGTAAAATATTTGTGGGACATGAATTTGGTTTTTATGTTTATTTTGGGATGATGGAGAGAAGCTGCTAGTATGTGTTCTTTGGGCTTAAGGACGACGGCACGGTGGCACGGGCGGCACGGTGGCTGAGTGGATAGCACTCTCGCCTCTCAGCAAGAAGGTCCTGGGTTCGAATCCCGGTTGGACCAGGGCCTTTCTGAGTGGAGTTTGCATGTTCTCCCCGTGTCTGCGTAGGTTTCCTCCGGGTGCTCCGGTTTCCCCTACCACTAAAAATATGTACAATAGGTATGGCATGTGCCTCCTGTACTGACACCCCCACCCAACAATTGTAAACCGCTTTGAGACTCCGATGTGCAGTGAAAAGGCGGTATATAAATAAAAAGCTTACTGCTTACTTACTTACTTAAGGGAATCCAAATCTTTATTTTGAATATGGTGATAAGCCAAAGACTACTACTGTATCAGATACGGCTACATTCATAATATGTTATTTTTAATAAATAAAAAAGGGAGGATTGTTGGTATGGATTTTCCCCATTATCTGATGTCCATGTCCCCCCTCCATGGGGGCTGGCTTGCTCCTGGCTGACCCCCCTGACCAATCCAGTGGAACCTGGGAGTAACCTCACAGCCAGTATATAGAGAGCTGGGATGGACTAGTTTAGGTTCTTGGTCGGTGTCAACTCTCTATGCAACATGTAGCAGCCTAGTGCTGAGGCCCAGAGCCTCCGGGGTTCTCTTTCTCTCTTCAACCATCTCTCCTTGGGGTATGATATTTTCTGTTATGTCTGTATTCTTTTTTGTTATGGTGTTAGTATTAGATAGCAATATGGCCTACGTGCAGGACTCTACAAGGACTCTACAAGGACTCCATGTTATGACTATGATTTGACTGTCTCTTTGTGACACGTATGTCTTTCGATGTGTGACGTGACAATGACTATATAAACTGTGTACTGCCTTTATTCTGTCTGAGAGAAAGAAACAGAGGAAACCAGTGGAACTTGAGAGAAACTTAAATAAACTTCCAGAGTTTGGCACACCACGATCCGTCTCTGCCTGCCTAAATCCTAACAATAATTCAGTGTCATTAAATGTCCTCTTTTATATCTTTTGGTTTGGGCCTAGTATATACAGCAACTATTACATTTTCATGATAACATGATCTAAAACATTTAAATATATTGAGTGTTATATTTGGAAAGTTCTGCGCCAAGGAGGTTATGTTTTCACCAGGGTTTGCTTGCTTGCTTGTTTGTTTGTTTGTGAGCAACATAACTCAAGAAGGATTTGACAAATTCCCTTTGTAAGTGCACTTCTGGACTGGGATAAGTTATGTCTGCGCTCTGTAACTGTCATGCAGGCAAAATGAAAATAACTCAAAATGCAGACCTCCAAAAATAATGGATTGAATAAAATGTAATGCAAAAGAAAATCCGGAGAAAACAACACAAAAAGTTTCCAAGCAGGGACCGATGGCAAGAACAAAAGACAGATATGGAATGACAATGACGGAACAAGGAGTGAAAAGACACAGGTGAGACACATGAGGGCGGGGCAGGGAATCAAACAGGAAGTACAGCTAAAGAAGACAAAACAGGAAATAAATCTAAACCATGACAACAATGGTTCTAGTTCGATTTATGATTCCTAGAAAGTTCTTGGCACAAAGCTCCAGAGTTTTTCCCCGATGCCCCTGGTGGTCAGTCATTGTAAATAATTTTCCCTTACTCAGTGCAGCAAAATAAAATCGTTGCTCTTTCATTTTGTTCACATTTGTTTTGAGAAGTGGGATGAAACAGGGAAGTTTGTATGAGCGTGTGTGTGTGTGTGTGTGTGAGCGTGTATGCATTTTCAAATGTGTTTTTATTGTTATTTATTGTCTAAATTGTGTGAATGTATCATTTAATTGCTTGAAAAGGAAGCGTCTTCTTTGTCCATCCCCTTTTCAAACGTGCTCCTGTACAATATTAATGTAAAGAAATGGGCATTTGTTCTGCAGGTTTGACATCATAAAACATCTAATCTTTACTGAATACCACCAAATGTACAGTAAGAGTAAACTACAGTTACTCAAAAATAATATTCTGAATATGTTTTCCCGATACTGTACATGTCTTCTGTTACTTTCCCAACTGTCTACAAGTGCTTCTCTAGTTTATAATTCCATAAGTTTGAACCAACTTCATAACTTCCAGAGCAGTACTTTCAGGGTTTGGGTGAAGTGAAGGCTGCGAGTAGAGGATAAGAATCCAACTCGTTTTTTTGTAAAGAGCCTTGCAAAAGTGTTTACTCATTATGATCACAAAGTGTTTCATGTGAAAGACTAACACATGATACATGAATAATAAATGATAACAAAGTAACGGAACATTTATTCAGCCCCCACTTTATTTATTTATTTTTATTTATTTATTTATTTGATAGGGACAGTACAAAAAAACATTGTCACCCACAGGTAACCGATGTGAAGTACACAAGGCTTCTAGCCAAAGGCTAATTTGCAGCCCCCGTCCCTGGTTAGGCTTTTGGAGAAAGCGAAGAAACAAGTTTTTTAAAAAAGGGGAGAAAAGAACAACCACACATCAATAAATGACCCCATTTGTCCATACTACATTCAAGTTTAGTGCTCACACTTCTGATTTTCCTTAAGCCACTTTTTCAGTTTAGTGGAGAAAAGTCTAGTGTCCGACTGTGACTTCAGCTCCAGCGGCAAAGAGTTCCACAGATGTGAGGCCTTCACTGAGAATGCAGACTGACCCAGAGTCGTCCGGCACCTTCTCACGCTGCAGCTCCCACTGACTGCAGCTCGAGTCTGCACACCCTCACTGCTGCACCTTTGGATGTTTTTACACATTACTTCAGGGGCTAATCCATTAAGACACTTAAACAAAGCTTTTAAAAAGGTAAAATGTATAAAATTATCAAAACTCATCATGTTGTATTTTTCAGTAATTTGGCAGTGATGATGCTTCATTGGCTTTCGATCATATATTTTGAGTGTTTGTTTATATAATGATAACAAAGGCTTCACTACAGACTTTGTGGCCTGACCCCAGACAATGGCACAATAAGACATGTGGGATAATATCATAGCATGCATGTAAACTCGTGCAGCTTGAACTGATAAGCAGGGTCTAATCAACCTGAAACAATTTATATTTCTTTTTATGGTCTTAGTCATTTTTTTAACATGCCGATCAAAACTTAACTTAGGGTCCAAAATAACACCCAGGTATTTAAACTCCTTAACTTGTTTTATTTTATGTTGATTAACGCTGACCTCAATTTCATTGAGTGATTGTTTCTTCAGAGAAAAACACATTGAGACAGTTTTATCATAGTTCAGAGTTAAACAGTTATTTTCAACCCATGTTGATACTTCACTTAACTGTCTGTTTAATGTTTTTGAGGCCTGTTGAGAGGTGTCTGCCGCCACATAGATTATTGTGTCATCCGCATACATTTGACAAGTTGTCTCTTTACAAATGTTGAGCAGGTCATTAATATATAAGCTGAAAAGCAGCGGACCTAAAATGGATCCTTGTGGCATCCCCAGATCACAGCTTTGTATATCAGATTTTGTACCATTTATTTTAACACATTGTTATCTCAATTCAAGATATGATGTAAACCAATTTATGGTTTGTTTTGAAATATTAAATTGTTTTAATTTTGATAGCAGGACTAGATGATTTACTGTATCAAAGGCTAATCTAAAAATACTGCTCCAACACATTTGCCTTGGTCCAAACTACATTTTATCATTTCGGTTAGATGACACACAGCCATTTCAGTGGAATGTTTGGGCCGAAATCCAAATTGTTTAGGATTTAATAAATTATTTTCTTTTAAGTGGGTCATCAATTGTTCAGCCACCAGCTTTTCAAGTACCTTTGAGATTATTGGCACAATTGAGATTGGTCGATAATTGCATGCCTCGTCTGCTGCACCAGACTTAAAAATTGGTGTCACCACAGCTGTTTTAAAACTTTGTGGGAATTTATCATATTTAATTGATAGATTTACTAAGTGTAATATTGGTTTTGACAATGTTGTAACATGCCCTTTGATCAAAGAGGTGTCTAAGTTAAAAATATCTTTTGCTTTTGACTTGTTCAGGTGGCTGATGATTTAATGTATCTTACTTTGATTAGCCTGTGTTATGTGAAAAGATGAGGGTGAATCTTCCACATCGTTGCATTGCAGCGTTTTTGGAATAAAACTGACTGCAAGTTGTTGAACAGAGTTAATAAAATATGAATTGAATTCATTTGCAATTTGTGAAGCATCATCACTAACCATGCCATTTACCTTAAGTCTTGATATACAATGTCCTGAAGTAAATGTGTGATTGGTTAATTTATTAATATGTTTCCAAATTAGTGAGCTATTTCCCCTAGAATCGGCAAACATCTGCATAAAGTAACAAGATTGTGACTTTCTCAATTCCCTCACCACTTTATTTCTTAATCTTTTAAAGACTAGGATATCAGTTCGTAGCTTACTTTTTAAGGATTTTCTCAGTGCCAGGTCACGCTTTTTCATAAGTTGATGAATATCATTGTTTATCCAGGTTAAACAATGTTTTTTCTTATTGTTCTTCAGAGTACATGTACATTTCTGTATAGTATTTGATAGAATCTCAGTTAACTGAAAACAACACAGGTCTACATCTTCAATTTGAATTACACTGTCCCATTTAATGTTTTTCAATTCATTTTCAAAATGAGGAAGGTTGTGCTTTTTCACAATTACGCTGACGATACTCAGGTCTATGTGTCCCTGACAGCAGGAGAGCATGAACCAGTGGACTCGCTCCTTCACTGTGTCCAGCAAATCGGTGATTGGATGCAAAATAACTTTCTCCAACTAAACACCGACAAAACTGAAATAATTGTTTTCGGACCCCAGAAACAAAGAGAGAGCGTTATTTGTCACCTCCAGGCTCTCTCTCTACAACCCTCAAATCAGGTCAGAAATCTAGGAGTGATAATGGACTCAGACTTAAATTTCAAAAGCCACATAAAATCTGTAACATCAGCAGCTTATTACCACCTAAAAAACATTGCTAAAATTAAAAACATAGTGTCTAAGGCAGACTTGGAGACTCTTATACACGCTTTTGTCTCCAGTCGGTTAGACTATTGCAATGGCCTGCTCACAGGTCTGTCCAAACAGGCTGTAAAACAGCTGCAGTACATTCAACATGCAGCAGCTCGAGTCCTGACTAGAACCAGGAAGTACGACCACATTAGTCCAGTTCTCAGGTCTCTGCACTGGCTTCCTGTTCCTCAGAGAATAGACTTCAAAGCAGCTTTACTTGTGTACAAGTCTCTCCATGGTCTCGCGCCAAGGTACATCCATGACATGTTTGTGCCATATGAACCGACCCGGACTCTGAGGAGCACAGGGACTGGACTCCTGTTAGTGCCCAGAGTCGGTACTAGACATGGGCAAACTGCATTTCAGATTCATGCGGCTAGAGTCTGGAACAGTCTTCCTGAGAATGTGAGACAGGCGTCTACTCTGGCATCTTTTAAATCTAGGCTCAAAACAATTCTGTTTAGCTGCGCATATACAACTGAATGATTTTATCTTTTCATCTTTGTTTTTATCTTTAATCTTTTTAATGCACTGTGACTATTTATGATTTTAGTCCCATCTGTGATTTTAATGTTTAAAGGTTTTTAATTTTTGTGATTTTATTTTTAATGTTTTTAATATATCTTGTGCTCTTAATGTGTTTGATTTATGCATGATGTGATAGGGGATGTGAAGCGCTTTGCGTTGCCTTGTGTAGGAAAGGCGCTCTACAAATAAACGTTGATTGATTGATTGATTGCTTTGGAATCGCTCTCTGGTCTTTATTAACATTGGAAATAGAAAAGAAATCTGCTAATCGTTTCTTAGTCATTTTTCTGGTCATGAGGGTCATATTATGATCTGACAGACCTGTCACAAGATTATATGTTTTAGTGACACGTTCTGGTTTGTTTGTGAAAATCAAATCTATTAAAGTTTGACTACTACTAGTAATTCTGGTAGGATTTTTTAGAAGTTGACACAATTTATGTTTTGACACTATATTTTTTAATTTTTCCTTTTTACATTTGTCGATTCCAATTGATATTAAAATCTCCCAATAAAATTGTTTCACCTTTTAGGTTCAACAGTTTCAACATTTCATCAAAATCCCTATAAAATGAAACACCATGAGATGGTGGATTATATAAAACTATAATATTAAATTTCATTGTGGGTGATAGAACCATATTTAACACAAGACATTCGATCCCAAATGTATAAGCTTCAATAATAGAACATTTAAATCATAGATGAGATTTAAATGTTACATAGATGAGAACTCCACCTCCTTTTCCATTTTGACGATCCTTCCTGTGACATGTGTAACCTGGAACATTGATCATGTTGGTAGGAATATTATCATTTAAGTTTCACTCAAAGCTAAGAAGTCAATATTTGAGTTGCTCAGTAGCTGGTTAACTTCATTAACCTTTGAAAGAAGGCTTCGGATGTTCAGATGGCCTCCAAATATGCCTTTTGGCTTGGCCTTTGAGTCCCATATCACCTTTGCATGGTTTACAGTTTGAAAATATTTCAGTTCCTTTTGCTTGTTGACTGCATATTTTGCGCTCATCAACTTTGCTGAATGATCATATCTCGTGGTTGGCATCAAATTCAGCTTCAAGGAGAATCCTCCATCTTGTTCAGGTCCAGTGGGAGTCCTCACCATCGCCATACTAGAACTGTCCACAAGATGGTGTTGTTGGAAATTCGCAGTAAACAGCTCAGCTGAATTTTTGTTAATATTTGTCAAGAGACCTGGATTTAGCTGTATGTCACCGCTTAATACTAAAAGGAGAAGGAATGTCCATAGAGATCCCTTTTTCCCACTCACATGTGTTCTGGGCTTTGAAGTAAGATAATGATTTTTCAATCCATCTGTCAGAAACAAAACATGGTATCCAAATCCAAAAGCGTGCAAAGTAGGTTTTACAGTCATTGACATAGCATGACTCGAGGTACGTGCAAAAGATTCATCTTGAGTCAGACATTGTCCCAGTGGAAGGCAGATACACCACAAACACATAAGCCACACAAAAGCATACTTTTTGAAGGCTGTTGTCTTTTGTGGACCATTGAATTGTCCAGATCTTGGATGTAGTAGCTTCCAAATGTGGCCTTTGAGAATCCCAAGGTGCCGCATACATATTCCCCATTTGCAGCCGAAACCTTTGTCTTGCTTGCCAAAGTTTGGTGATGGTAATCCTTGGTTCTTAGCCCAGTTTGTTTCAAGTCCACAAAATTGTGGAATAATGCGGACATATGCAACCAAAAACAGTAGACAGGCCTTGTGCATAAGAGGGGAAAAAAAGGCAACTTCTCTGAGTGCAACCAATTGACTTCAAAAGTTTCATAATGATCAAATGTTGACCCAACTATTGGAATAATATCTTAGAGTTTATCAGAGTGTAATCTAACCTCAGAACATTTACAGAAGGATAATTATAGAGAGGTCAGGAATTAAATGGTGGAGAAGCTGTTTGGTAATTCCCCAAGCTTTAAGCATGTCACAGATTACCAAGTCCAGAGGCTGCCAAACTTTTCAGGTTAGAGGCCCAAAACAAGCATCAAATAGGCTCACAACCCAAAGAAGAATAATAGTTAAAGTAGTCATGATGTGAACCGTTAACACATGCTAAAGTCATTGCAAAGTTGTATAATTCAGTAATTCATTGAAGTCATCATTAAATGGCCCTAATCTGTCAAAAGGCATTAAAGTGATAGTCTGTAACTCTAAATGAATTACACATTTTAAGAATTGTATTAAATTGACCTCCTGGCCTTAAATGTTGATGTAAAATAAGTCATTTTATTAATTCTAATATTACGGCTAAGTCCAGCCTTCCCTTCTCTTAGGTAAAGCTCAGAATCCATGATGCCGTCCACGTTAACCAATCGAGTCATGCCAAGGGCTGTCAATCATCACGCTGATGCTCGTAGCTGTTCTCATGCTCAGTTGTTTGTTTTCGCGGCGCCTCCGATTCAAGCCTCTATTAGGCTCTGGATCTACATGAAAACTGAACAAAGAATTCTGAACATCCGCGCTGAGTTACCCATTTATATACTGAACCTATATCCATAATCATTTATATACTGAACCTATATCCATAATCATTTATATGCTGAACCTATATCCATAATCATGTATATACTGAACCTATATCCATAATCATGTATATACTGAACCTATATCCATAATCATGTATATACTGAACCTATATCATAATCATTTATATACTGAACCTATATCCATAATCAGATCCTCTGCAGATGTGTCCTATAATGTTCAATTCATGATAATAGCTACTTCCGGGTTTGCCACGATCGCTATTTTTGTGCATTAAAACATTATTTTTGTCATGAAAACGTTAACAAATAATTGTGAAAACCTCCGTGCATGTGTATTGATAATGTTTATGTATAATCTGTTCTCAGATTAACATTTAAATGTGTTACGGAAACGTAGGTGTAGACCAATCAGAAAGGAAGGGGGAGGGAGCTTGCATCGTTTTTTTCAATTCAAGTACCTCTCTCTCTTGTTTTCTGAAAAACTGCAGACATTCACTTTAACAAAACATGCTACTTTTCCAATACTTCTTTAACTGATAACTGTAGTTCAGCTGAGTTATTTGGATTTCAAAATTAGTTTCACAGCCCCTAAATATGATTGTTCAGTTTTAATTTCGATGCCCCGCCCTCCACCGTTTTACCAATCAGAAAGTCCGTGATCCGGGTTGCCAGAACTCACTGCTTCGAGCTAATCTCACTGGTAAAGTAACATATGGCGCAGAACTAAAAAAGGTCTCGTTATGATTCTGAAATCATTAATGACAAAACAAGGAATAAAACAAGGATTTCTATTGAGGACTTTGAGAAAAAGGTGTTGGTTATAGATTTGTTGTTGAACTCTTGTCTATTCAGATATTATGGTCCTAGCTGGATTCGTCTGCACATCTGGCAACCTGAGTCAAGGAGTGTGGGAGAGGTTTCAGTACCACTTTTGGCCAGATTTTTACATACTGCTCCTTTAATGTTTGTATAAAAAACATTATGGATATGATTTAGTACTAATCGTTTAGCGACATCCACTGATTGAATACATCATCCGGAAATAGAAAGACTATAGAACAACTGAAAACCTATCAAGACATGAGCAAAACTAACAGGCCGGACAAAGACAGCCCTGATCAGAGCCAAGAACCTCTTGGTTAGCTGCAGACATTTAGAGATGAGAGGGGGGAAATTGTTTATATGAAAACCGTGACTCATGCACTACACATATTTGGCCTTTATGGGCAAGTGGCAAGAAGAAATCAGGGGATGCATACAACATGAGGACAATCACATGTTTTCAGACAAGGCACAAATGAAAAATGTCCTTCACAGAACACAGGGCTCCAGCTGGTGCAGAGTCAGGACGAAACATGGAGCAAAGTACACGAGTATCTAGAAGAAAAGGTCTATTCCTCAAATCATAAAGACAATGACGTGATTTAAAACAATACTTATGAAAGTGTTAGAGTGTAAAAAAACGTTTGAGCGTTTTATTTGCAAAAACTATTTCAAAAAGTCATGTATCATTTTGGTATTTATTCACAGTTGTGTAAGTCTTTCTCACATGAGCACAATAAAATATCTTGTTTGTAGTGGGGGTATGGATGGGGTATGGATGCTGGTTTTCAGGCTTCAGTCAGTGCTGTTTGGTTCATTTTGATCTGTTGTGCTGTTTGTGCTGTTTGTGTATGAGTAACCATATTTAGGTTTAGATCAGAGTATGATTGGTTAACATGTGCAGGACTTTGAATTCGAAAGTTACCCCCAGTTGTCGGTTGTGATTGGAATAGTAAAGTAGTTTCTCTCATCTTTAGAGTGATGCTTTCCCCAAACACACTTGCCCCAGGGTTCTGTGGACGTGTGGTGCTGTTGTGGTCAGAAGTGTGTGATTTAATAACACGCTGGATGTAGAGTGGCACCTCTCCCTGGATCAGCAGAGCATAACTGTGTGGGATAGAAACAGACCCCAGCCACGTTCAGGCCCCACATCTCACTGACACCAAACATTTGTCCACAGTCAGAGACCAAAGCTCGGTTCACTCACTTCACCGGGCTTTTGGTTCAGAATGAAGTAATGTATAGTGAGAAAATAATGTGGTTACTATGGTGAAACAGAACGGTCAAGTGGTTTAGACAAAGCCTTTGAAACGGTATTGATAGGAAAAACAAAGATTGCAGCCTCCAGGCTTGTCCTTGTTTTGTTTTGATACAAATTGCCGTGATTTGGCACGATATGTGTAGTTCACGTCTCAAGGTCCTGTTCTGAAGATCCACAGTACTCACTTTTGGTCAGGGTTTGAGAGAGGTTTTATAGGTTGACCCGACCTGCCTCCCTTTACAACTCTCTATTGAAAAATGAAACGTTTCTTCCATGAGAGACACATTTGAATGACCGTATTTCAAGAGTTTTTCATCCATTTTGTGTAAACCTTTCACAAAAAGGGATGAAAAAAGTTCATAATAACAGAAAGCTTATACAGCAGAGTGTCTTAGCCCGGAGCAGCAGGCAAAGGTAATCAGTATACACTTCCTATTTGGAGCACACCTTGAGGCCATATGCAGTAAAAACTTCAAATCTGATTTTGTAATCATTGTGTTTACATCTGCTCCTCGTGGTTTTTGTTCACACCAAATGTCTCAGAAGCTGTAAGAGTGTATATGCAGCAGCAGTGAGACCTCTCTCCTTCAATAAACCCTTGAACATGTGATTTTCTCTTCCACAATTCTCTGGGTTCATGGAGAGTCACACACACTAATTACACTCTTCATCATCGGAATCCCTTCAATGATATTAATATTTTATTTATACAAATAAATAAAAAACAGAACTTCAACATTAAAAGCACAAACGTTCCAGAACAATAAACCCCAAATACAATCCCTATAACAACAATAAATGTGTTTGTGTAAGCCCTCAGTCGTACAGGGATTAGTCAAAGCAAAGGAAGGTTTCTCACCCATCATCTGTACTTCTTAGCAAGTTTTCCCGACGTTTCGTCCTCAAACTAGCGGACTTCTTCAGGGAATGAATTCTCGGACCGCGCGTTGGAGATTTATAATCTATGGGTGTGGTTAGCAGACAATAGGTCTGTGACATGCTAAGGAGTTAGGGTCGTTAGCCTCAGCAGGGTCGTTAGATCTGCTCCCTTCTACATCAAGCAGACCTGAGATTGTTTATGAGTTAGTGTCAGGATTTAGGGTGTGGCTAACCACACCCATAGATTATAAATCTCCAACGCGCGGTCCGAGAATTCATTCCCTGAAGAAGTCCGCTAGTTTGAGGACGAAACGTCGGGAAAACTTGCTAAGAAGTACAGATGATGGGTGAGAAACAATAAATGTGGTTGAAAGAAAATCATATGGCTGGAATACTTTTACATATTATTCACATACTTTCACATTCATTCACATACTTTAACATACTTTCACAGACTCTCACAAGGGCTATGGCTGTAAAGGCCTCTGTACTCCTCTGTGGTTCTATGCAAGTAAAAGAAAAAAAGAGGAATGCTATAAAAGATGCAAAGGTCTTAAAGTGAATGAAGGCCCACAATACAATTACAATACAGAGAATAAACACAGACACAACAGACACAACAAGACACAAAACAGAATATAGAACACATGTTGATAAATGTCCATAAATATTGTAGAATGAATGATCATCACCACAGTCCTTCTTGTTACAGACTAACTGTCCAACAGACCCTCCTGTATCGGCAAAGAAAAACTCCAAAACCCTGTGGGAGAAAAGTGAGAAACCTCAAGGAGATCCACAGTAGAGTTTTGCTTTTCAGCACGAGGCCCGACCTGAGTTCGGGCCGGGCTCGGGCCTCATTTTGGCGCTCAGCTGCCGGGTTCGTGCTGGGCTCGGGCTTCTTTTTTTAAAATATATGTTTCTTTTTTATTATTATTATAATTATTTTTAAATGATTTTTATACACAAATGATATGCATATATATATATTAATAACAATGTCCGTTGATTGACAACAAGTTATTAAAAAAAGTCAATATATTAATGACACCATAACCAGCGTGTCCTACAGCAGCAGCGAGCCGTGAACGCATCATCCCCGTGTCTCCTGCTGCATGCTGTGGTCAACAGCGAACAGGAACAATAGTAGAAATGGATCAAGTGGAGACAAAACAAATTCAAAAGTGGAGACTAAACTTGCAATTGGAAGATGAGTGCGTACAACAAGGAAATCAGATGTGTCGGGTTCTGTCGGGTTCGGGCCTGTTATACAGCGTTCATTGGTCGGGCTTATACGGGCTCGGGCTTAACATTAGCGGGCTCGGGCTGGGTCAGGCTTCATTTTTCAGGCACGAACGAAACTCTAATCCACAGTGAGAGAGGGATCCACTCCACACAGACGGGCTGTAGATGCAGGACCTGAGCTACAGAACGTGGACAGGTCCGGTGCTGGACTGAAGAACTCCCAGGCGGGTCGGGCAGGGCAGTCCGCAGGTGTAGATGGAGGGGGCCGGATTCAGAGGTCCCGACGTCGCACCATGAAACAGACCATGGGACAACGGTTGAATAACAAAGAACAGACTACAGTCAAAATCCAAAACCAATCCAAAATACAGTCACCAAACATGTCTCCAGGAGAAAGTACCTTTTTGTTTAACAGGACATTTATAGATTGTTAAAAATACAATACAAGGAATTCCATTTAAACATGCTTCAGCTTGTTTTTGTGACTGCAATGCATCGTGACAGAATCTAAACAAAACAGACACAACATTTTCTAGAGGGAGCATTTGCAACACATTCTTTACTCAAAACCTAAAGGATATAAAATATTAAAGGGCACAACACCTAAACACAGACTTCTCAGTTTTTGGCCATGACATAGTTGTTTCTCTGAGTCATACATTTATGCATGTTTGACTTATGTATATCCTTACATATACTCGCCACCATTGCTCTCCCCTCACGCCTCTAATTACACCGAGCACCTCCCCAGGTTTTACTGACTCTTTTCCAATTTCCTTTTTCTGAATCCGTGATATGTGGAGGATTCACTCATCTTGCACCATTTTTGCTCGAAGGAAAAAACTATAATCGCATCGCAACTCATCACTAGATCCCGGCCCTTTAATATCGCTTCCTTGTACATTTTTTGCCACTTTATAATATCATATCTCTGGACACTTGTTG
>OZ035840.1:19461803-19506528 GCA_964034765.1 Knipowitschia caucasica
TCTCTTGCTTGGTTCTTTCTTGCAAAGCCCAAACTGTCTGTTCTGTGGCAATGAAGGAAACAGGCCTTGGAAAGACACGGTCTGTGTCTGAAGCGTCTGTGGGCCCTTCAGTCTCAGATGCTCTGATGGTTATTGAGCTGCACCGGTAAGGGCCTCATTTGGGTCGAGGATCGTTCAGTGTCTTGACAGACTGTTTGGATCCTTTCGCCAAAAGCTGGTGTCAATTTTTTTAGGTCGTCCATTTGACTTTCTTTCACAATGCTCAGGAGCCTTTAAGAAAACACTGCTTTCTTATAACATCCCACCTCAGCAACAGCTCGAATCCAGTAGTGGCACTGTCAGGACGTTCTGATGCCAGTCAGCAAATCCACATTTTTATAAGCTGTAAAAATGTTTCAGATAAATTGTCCTTTTCAATATTGCTTACTTCAAATAGGTTGTTCATGTAGAGACGCAAAATAAGATTTATTTCATAATTTTTTCAACACTGCATCTATATAAAAATTGTCTATATATACAATTTTACAAATCCCACACTACAAAATAACCCTGGATGTAAAATCTGAAACATCCAACTTTCAAAGAAAAGTAGCAGACACACACCCCCTTCTCACCAGCGGCTCTATTCTGAGATGTGTTTGTGCTGCAGTCTCTGTAAACAAAGTGGAAGCTAAGATCAAGTGGAAAACACCTTTGGTAGTCTGGATATGTGGGTTATGAAACGAGAGGTTATACAGAAACAAATATGGTGCGGATTTTTAAAAACACATTTTTAGTAAAACCTTTAATATGACTTTTCATGGAACTGAATCCCCAGATTAGAGGAAACACCAGATAAAATGAGAAGAAGCGCATTATATTCCGATGCCAGAGATAAGGATTGTACTTTTGAGGATTTGGCAAATGATGATGAATGGGGTGAAGATATTAAAGCAATCAATCTATATTTACATCCTCACCCATTGAACTGTGGTAATGGCTAAAATACAAGAGACTAGAACTGAAGCGGGGCCTGCTGCGGATAAAATACTCAAGAGTCAAAACAAAATCAACAAAAGTATTCATTATCACTCATTGAATTATTTGGAGTACGACAGCCTCATTTAACGTAAAGTATTAGCAATCAGAAATACACTATCGTAGTATCAATAGTAAAGCTACTGCGACCCTAGTACATTGGTTTGTCCTCTTATGCCTCTCTGCTCATGACATAGAAACAGTCAGACCAGAGATGACTGTCGTGACCTAAAACTCTCCTTTTCACATCAAACAAACGCACATTTTCAACACTAGCCAGCATGAATACGACCATACAAACACATACATTATTGTTATTACACACACGGCTCATTGTTTCCGAGAAGCATAAAATACCCCTAACAACAGCCCACGGTGTTCGCCGCACAGCTGATTGAGCAAACATGATATTTAACCAGCCACAAATATTTACATTTATTAAAAACATCCCAGCATAAATCCACAGCTCTTGTTGCTTCTTTGTATCATATGTAAATAATGCCTTAAAGTTTCCCTGTCAAAAGAAATGGATCTAAGACAGAAACAAGCGTGAGATCAGTTATTCAATCATTAGCATCACCGATGAGTGCGTCGAGTTTCCAGAGAAGCTTCTATGGCATCACCAACTTAGTCACATGACAGCTCAGGATGTTATCACAACACACACACGACAAAAAAAACAATTCACACTGCACACACCACATAGTTGGAACGCCTTGTTTTAACTGATCCTTGACAAGACCAGGGCCAAACAGGTCTACAACAGGACTAAGCTGGATCAAACTCAAGCAAAACTAAATGTGATGAAATAAACATTGTACACCTCTTTTTATTCTTCTAGATCAGACCAGGACATGTGTGAATGCACCGATTATGTCCAGATTTCTTACATTTTATTCTCAAGTAGGTCAACACCCTTCTGTAGTTTCTCTATATCTACTTGATGCATGCTTGGAACTGAAATATACCTCTTTGGGGCATTTCACTTGGTTTTTGGCACTTTACCATATGGTTGAAATGCAGTTCGATGGTTAAAGGCTTATAATAAAAAAAACTGAGGGTACAAAAAATATAAAACAAATGTTAATGTGTATAAGGTCCGTGTACTTTTGCGTTCAATACATTTTCTATTTTTGGAGGGAAATGGAAAATCATTTTCAGGCACACAGAAATATGCAAAAATGACCATTTTGGTTTTTTCATTGCTTATAAAACATATATATATTATAATAACCGGATTTGGGATCTAGAAAATGCAATAATTAACCTTTTTTAATATGTATTTAATACATTTTGGCGTCAATAGATTACCTGGAAGTGAAACAAGTTTGTTTACATCAGCCATATTCGCTATAATTTAGTATAATTTAATACGCAAATGACCTCCTGTATTTGTCCAAACACATACGTCCTGTGATAATACTAATCCCGTGAGAATCTGCATGTCAGTGATTGTGATCACTTTCACTTGACTTTCTGCGTTTTTTTTAATCAATGAGCAGAGGAGTCGCATATCGCGGCTGTGAACAGCTGCAGAGTCGCGGCTGCTGCTGTCTCTGTGAGGTCTATGGAGAAGTGCAGAGGACAGTGTAATGTGTTCACCGACACTACATGATCAGACTGATGGGTTGCATTTGTACGTTTACTTTGCACTCTGTCATAATACAGTACAGACGTGTTGCTGCAGCCGTTACTATTTGTCGGCTCGCACTTATCTTAGCAGAGTATGTGGTTCACGAGTAGTCCATACAAACTGTTACTAAACATTACAGACAGTATGGGCCAGAGAGCTGTAGAGCAGTAAAATGTTTGTCTTCATGGTCCTTGTGGCTGCTGTGGTCCATAGACTGTATATATTAACTGTGGTCAGACGCGACTATGGACTGCGTGAAGGGGGAGAGCCGCGCACGTGCAGCCTTATGTGAGATGTCAGTAAAAAATAGTATTTTACAGATATTGCTTATCCCGTGTGAATGCACTGCAAAATCTCAGACGTTCTCCGTGATTATCACAAATTATCAGGGGTCCACAGGTAATACTAATCCCGTGCGAGTAAACAAACTTGTTTCACTTCCGGGTAATCGATTGACGCCGAAATTTATTAAATACATAATTAAAAAGGTAAATTATTGCATTTTCTAGTTCCCAAATCCGGTTATTATAATATACATGTCTTATAAGCAAAGAAAAAAAACTTTTGTATATTGCTGTGTGCCTGATTTTCCATTTCTTCAAAAATAGAAAATGTATTGAACGCAAACGTACACGGACCGTATAAGTTCCCCATTGCAGGACTAATAAAGGTATTCACTCATTCATTCATTTGTGTAATTAGTGCTACTACATCTTAGAAAATCCAAAAAAGAAAAAAAAAAACATTAAAAGGGTTGAAGTAAGTCAAGTATGAGCCCAGGTTCCCAAAAATTGCATCTCCCACTATAAAACTAAAATGAAAATAGCAATCATTTGAAGTTAACAAAACACGTGGCATTAACTGCTGAATGTTTGATATACTACCTTCCCACAGTGGCAACCCACCCAGGCAAAGTGAGAAACACAGAGAATCGAACCCACAACCTTCAGACTTCTATGAGGCTCAATCTGTAACTTTTGGTTTGATCTTTATAAAAAATATTGAACTAGGCACAGGACTGACCGTGTTGGGATCCGAGGAGGACGAGGTGGCGGAGGGAGTGGGAGAGGGCTGGTGGTTGTCGTTGACGATGCTACTTGACGACATGCTGTTTTTCACTGGGTTTTGATGCGACGCGTTACAATAGTCCGCTGGGGGCAGAACCATAGTGGCCTCGTCCGTCTCCGTGTCCTGATGGTGCAGGTTGACCACACTCCTGCTTCTGTACGGGGCTGCGGAGACACTGAGGGGCACAAGACACCGCTTTACTACACGCTCTGGTCCTATTGTCCTTAATATTGGCCATTGAAGCTTTTCACAGATAACTATTACACTGTAAAAATATAGTGAAACAGTCAGTAATTTGAGAAACTGTTATTACCTCTGACAGGGGGTAGTGTAATCGCCAGGGTTAGTCCGTTTTAAGATTCCGTGGCTTGAAAATGTATTCGTACCTCGTTTTCCTTTTCATATTTTGCTTCATTACGATCACAAAAATAATCAACACTAAGTGGCAGATAAATCAGCTTCTAGATGTACGAAGATCATACGAACACAATACTTTTCCATGGCACAGAAACACAAAAAGTTATGGACAGATTTGGAACAAGGAGTAAATTACATTTTGAAGGGGATGTGGAACGGCGTCTGGATCCAAGAATTTCTCTAAGGAATAGGACTGGAGGTCTGATTTTTTTGTAATTTTTATGATTATGGCTTACAGATAATAAAAACCTAAAATTAGCTTTCCCAAATTAAATAAATATCTCACAATTATTAACAGTACGTTCATCTCGTACTGCATTTATCTCTCCTTCGGGCCTCCTTTTGCATAAATTACATGACTTTTTCCACAATATTCTAATTTTCGGAGACACCTGTATAGACGTCGGCAAGCAGAGCCGTGCACTGGACTATAAAGGTTATCAGTCTAACGTGAGTAACTGAAGGAAGTCCTGCCAACAATACAGCAGCTGAAACGTGAGCCCGGCTTGTGAGTGCTTTACTGGACACTGGACACGTTTCTTTACCTGTTGTTGTTCACCAGCGGCTCCGTCAGGGCACGACAGTAGGACGAAGGGAACCAGCCCCTCCTGCACAACAAACAGTCGGAAGTCAAGTGACATTCAATCGTATTCAAGAGGCCGAAATAGCAGCATTTGGTGAGGCGGCTTTCAATGTACTGTATACGAACGCACAGGACTAAAGCGCTTTTTGTTTACTGAAGTACCGTTATTGATTATGACCTAATTAACCTCAATAGACTTCATGGAGTCAACAACCAACATGTCCTGATGTGTTTGTATTCATTCAACTGTTTGTCTTAAAGCAGGAAATGATTCAGGTCGGCATTATTATTATTGTCCATGTAGTGTTGAATGTCTTTTCCGTCCCTTTTATGCACATTAAAAAGTACGGGACTCCTGCTCTAGCCCAGAGTCAGAACTGAACATGGTGGAAGCTGCATTTCAGATTCATTCTGCTAAAATCTGGAACAATCTTCCTGAAGATGTGAGACAGGCCTCCTCTCTGACAATGTCTAAAACCAGGTTAAAAACGGTTCTGTTTAGCTGTGCATACAACTGAGGGATTTTATATTTTTTATCTTTCTTTTAAATGTACTGTGGTTATTAATGATTTTAATGCAATCTTGTTTTGTTCAGCACTTGCCTTGTGTATGAATTGTGCTATACAAATAAACTTGCCTTGCACATTATAAGTATAACTTATCGTGTGAGTTCATAGAATCTTCACAACTGCACAGACAACACCCAGGTTTACATTTACACCAAATGCCATCACCCCAGTCTTCCTCTCTTTCATCACACACTGCCTTTCCGATTTATATTAAAACATGAATGGATTACAACTTTCTCAAACTTAACAGCATTAAAACAGAGCTCATCCTCACTAGAACCCAAATCCATCCTCTCCTCACCATCGATGGCCACTCTGTCCCCCTCTGTGTGCAACCTCTGCGTTAAACTATACTCTGCACTCTCATTCAACCCATACATAAACTATATCACAACCTTGTCCGTTTCCGCCCCTCGTCACCTCCAGAGTCGAATACTGCAACAGCCTTGTCTATGGTCTCTGTTCCACTCATCTCCAAAAACGATAATGTATAATAAAATACATCCATAACTCAGCTGCCTGCCTGCTGACAAAAAAACAGCAGCAGAGAACACATCACCCCTGTCCTCAAGTAACTCCACTGGCTCTCTATTCCATACCACATACAATACAAGGGTTAGGGTTACAAGTCCCTTCATAATATGGGCCCCTCATATCTCATTGACCTACTCCATCATCACGGTCCCACCCGCCGCCTCGAATCTACACCAACCTCCTCAATCCCGTCAGAACAAAGTGCCAAATCTTACTGGAGCCGAGCCTTTGCTGCAGCTGCCCCCACTCTCTGGACTCGGACTCACTTCAGAACTTCAAATATGCAGACCCTTAAAAGGTATAAAGGACTATTTTCTACCACCGGGTGGATCATCAAGACTATTGGTTCAAAAATTGGAGAGGGCGGTTCTTGACTAAAATTTGGGAAAATCCTCCAATATACACCGTCAACAGTTTATTGTTTAGATTTAAATTGTTTTTCATTTGTCCTTTTTGTAAAGCATCTTTGAGTGTATAAAAACAAAAAGGGAAACTACAAATGAAGAAAATTCGATCAAAGAACTAGTTTCAGAAAAACTGGAAAATATTACATAGTTAAATGTTTTGTGAGTTGAAAGTTATGTTCCCAAGCTTTAGTTTTATTAGTCATATAAAGGCACTTCATCATAAATGCATTGGGGGTTGTGGGGGCCAATCTACTGGATACTATTGTTGATATTTGTGCAACAGTATTACAGCCACATTGTGATGGAGTCAGAATCAGTCCATCATCATCATCATCATCACTTCTGTATTGATGTTTGAGGGGTTCTCACGCAATATTTAGTTTTTATTATGCAATAGGTCAGTGGTTCACAAACCGGGTGTCCATATGAAAAAGCTGCATTATATTTAGCCATGTTTTGATACTAAATGAAATGAAATTGTATAAACACTATAAAGACAGCACTTCATACTGTTTTGTCCATTGCAAAACTCTCCTGACAAGGTCCGGTAGACGCTTGTTGCCATGGAGATGTTATTACTTTGCTTGGTTGATTGCAAACCTTTTATCCACACAGATATGACCTGTAACTTTTGGCTGAATCACTAGTTTGCTTGAACAAAGACATTTGCATTTTTTTTCTTCCACTGTTTTCTGATTATTAAGAGGATTGAGTCAAATTGTTTGGAATGATGTGGAGCAGACAATGCTCTGGATCTGAAACCACCTGCACTGCAGCTTCAGCAGCTTTACTTGGATTTCCTTATCAGCAGAGCTCTCTGCTTTATGTACAAGGCGTGCACAGTAATCAGACTGGAGACCATTGGCTCCAGGGACAAAGCAGTCCTGGCCACATAAATCACAGGTCCCTCACAGAGCAGCTCCTGAACACAGCACTTTGAAGTAGCGAAGACAAACAAGCAAAGTGTGGATTCACTCAAAAGGGTAAAGATCAGAAGTGATTCTGACTGACTTTCCGTTCTTCTCCAGTTCCCCGTACATCCAGCCGTCCTTCTCGTCAGGGATGAGCAGAACTATGACGTCTCCTTCATCAAAGCTGATCAAAGTGCTGTTGTTGCCAGCGTTGTGAGGGAAGATGGTCCGCACTCGAGGCCGTTTCACTGCATGGTTCAGGCCTGTTGCGACCGACACTGACCTGGCGAGGCCGGCATCGTCCCCATTACCATAGTCTGACACTGTCAACAGATGTTTATGGTTACACAACATATTGCACCACGGCGGAAAAGTAATGAAAGACAAACAATAAAAGAACCTTGCTCTTGGCTTCCTTGTTCAAACAGATTTGCTAGTGGGCTGGTTTGAGCCTTTTTCGTAGGAGCAGGTGGATCAGACATGTTCTGTGAAGATAAAAACAACATTTATATCTGTCCCATGTCACATGAGCCTGAGTGTGAGGAGTGAGACGCACCACACTGTGACGTGATGGCGAGGGCGAGGGCATCGGCGTGATGGACACCGGTGTGCGCAGGGCTTCGATCATGTTGAGCACACTCTCTGGCATGTCAGACGCATCATTGCACTCATCCTGCCACGTGCTGATCTTTGCTTTGAGAATATCCTTGGCCTTTGTAGAAACGAAGGTTGAGTATACATGTGTGGACGGCCGAGCAGTGTGAAGGGGTGCAAACCTTGTCATGAAAAGCAGCCGTTTGGTAAGAAAACATGCAGTGTTTGTCAACTAAAAAACAGTAGCGCCTCTTCTCCTCCAGTAAGGCCTCTTTGCAGCCCTGTGCGATGAACAGTTGCATGTCCATCTGACGCCCCGCCAAGGTCTCCAGGCACTGCCCACACCAACAAGAGAAGAAGAGCACTTATTCCACAACACCGCTGTCAGACTGTACAACAAGTCACTTTAACAACCTGCACTAGGACTGAAAAAACTTGCACGGCTATAGTCCCTTTTAATCTTATTGTAGATATTATATCCTGCACAAAAGAGACTATCTTTCACTTTTTAACATATTTGCACATTTCCTGTCTTTTTGCACAACCTGAGTGATTCTATCTATGTACATAATTTTCTCCATCTTATCTGAAAAGTCAAGTCACAAAACAATGAAGTCTTTATAGAAAGGACAGTGTACAGAGAAGAGCTCATATCGACAGATGTGTCCTGCACCAGATAATAGATAGATCGCTAGTTTCCATCTGTCGTCCCTGGTTACAGAGAAATACACAACAATATACAATATGAAAGTGCATCCATCCGTTCTCTATCAACCACTCAACACTTTTCCATTCACTACATTTCGTTCATTCTGCAGCAGTTTAATTTGATTCGACTGATTTTCTTATCTTTTCTGCCACACATTTCACAACAATGCGCGTTCCTTTATTGACAATACATGAGGCGCACAATGAACGAAAAGTAACAAAAGGTGATGAATTCTCTCTAAATAGCTTAATCACCTGGGTGCAGCTGTTATAAAATATGGGTTTACACTCGAAAGCAGAGAGAGAATGCCTTATCAGCTTCAACAGGTTGTGTCAGGGCCATTTGAGTGCCAGCCCGAGGGCGTGTGTGGCTTCAAATAATAAAAAGATGAGCAGCATTTCAGTTCATACAGAGCAGTATCAAATCGGGACCATTTACAGATCAGAACAGTGTTTGGAAATCAGCTAGAAACTTATTCTTTAATGATACAAAACCCAAATAACTAATACATAGATTTCTTTTGCACTTCTACTTGTAAGGGAGTAACTAAATACATGGCCTGAGAGTTAATAATCAGAATGCTTTTTTTGAGTAACTGCATTTTTGCTTGTTACGACACACACATTCTCAGTTAAGCTTTTTGAAATAACTCTGATTGAACCATGTAAAGGTTTTTGAATATTCTGTAACTAAATATATTTTCTCCTGTGCTGCATTCCTGGCAGCAACTGGTTCCAAACACAGAAGGCCCCTAGTCCCCTACTGGTGCTAATAGATACATGATAGATCCCCTACATGTGATCAAACTGACTTTTAGAGCTCCAGTATCAAACAAATAAATACTATCTAAAAACTAAAGTTTTTAGATACTACTTCTCGTCCTTCAGACAGACATGTCAGACGCACACAGACACACCCGAAGGACCTGGCTTTGACAAGGCTGCGTTAAACTGTATAATTAACATAGTCAAAGATAATCACAACAAAGCATGCAGCGTATGATTACAGACGCAGAGAAGTGTAAAACTGATCGTCCTCTAAATGTTCTTTACTCTCACCTCACTCTCCTTGTTTTCATACTTGTTGGCGTTTTTGCCTTGGCTTTTTCTTCTCAATTTCTTCAAGTCTGACTGTGACTTTTCCAGAGAATCGTGTTTCATCTTGTTCTCCATTTGGTATCTCTTATATGTGGCCTGGAAACATCATGGAATATAGTCAGTATGCTGTGGTTTGGATTTAATGATTAGGAAAAAAGTTCTGTAATATTTAGTCTTGTTGCATCACATGTTCTATAAAAATACATACATACATACATACAGTACATGTATACAGTATACATTACATGTATTCTGCCAGGACAGAGCATGAAAATGGGCATCTTTAATTCTACACATGGTGACTGTAGCGGGGGTCACCTGACATAGAAGGTGCACATGGGACCCTCCAATCATTCACTCACTCATTTCATTCATGTTTTTCATGGTAGGGGAGGAGGAAACCATTAGAGACACAGGGAGAACATGCATACTTCCACACCGCTAACTTCCATCCCAAGGCCTTCTGGCTGTGAAGCAAGTGCTAACCACTGTGCCACATGATGTGCCCGATGAACAAGTACGTATGTTTGTACAAATGTTTGTACAAATGTATGTGTGTATGTTGGTAATACTGAGTGTAAAGTGCTGCCTCAGGGATACTCACTGTCATGTATTTGACATCCATGTCAGTTTTTGTCTCTAGCTCAGCAACGATATCCCGGTGAAACCTTTTAAACTTCAGGCAGAGGAGAGACAAAGACAAAAGAATCAAACCATGAGGATGAGTTAGTTTCACAGGAAGAACACTTGGTTTAAAGTGTGAAGTGGGGAGTGATATTGGGAGAGTATGGAGCGTGTGAGTGGGTGAAAGCCAAGTCCAAGGTTGTGCGTCTAAATGAGTCAGTGCTGAAGCGTGGGAAAGCCCACAGCCGAGTGCAGCTGTCATCAGTGTGAGGGTGTTGATGCGCTTCCATCAGTTGTGTTGCCCTACAGAGAGCACCCACGTGGGCCACGGCCACGCACAAATACCCTCTGCTCCAAATATAAGCATTTATTCAACTGTTTAACTCACACCATGATTCACCACAAATCTACCTCCTGGAGCCGCACAGGAACCTTGTGCCATTTAAAAATGTCACTTTCTGTCTCACAAACACATGAGAAAAGTCATTGGCAAACTGACGGTGTGTTCAGTGTGGCTGGTTGTGAATAACATCTTTCTATATTTCTCTGCATTGTTTTGCAGAGAGCAGCACACAGCGTTAGCCCCAGCTGGGCTCTGGGCATGTTCAGGCCTGTCCACACAGCAGGGAAATAAAGTGCACTGTATCCAAAGATGCAGAACAAGAGACAACTTACATTTTCCTCCAGCTCCTGGTGAACTTTACGATGAACCTCAGAGATTTCCATGAGGACCACACCTGCAAAAATCATTGATAGATGTCAATACAGAGAACACAAAGTAATGCAAAAAAGTGATGTGTGCAAAAATCGCTACTATACTAGTATAAAGAGAAGGTTCACAGAGCTCATAAATATGTGAATCATATTAATTACAAAATGGTAAAATTGTCTTTGTCACAGGGCGCTGTACTACGGCGACCAGTGCCGCTGACGGAGGCTCTAGTGGGTTAAATGCAGAGGTCATGTTTTCAGACAGGGACAATAAAGTATAACTCACTAACAACTTGTTTTTTAACTTACTTTTTCATGAATTCACATTTATATATTGTTTCCCAATTAAGTAAATTAAATCTAACGTAAGGCAGGAAAAAAATGATGTTTTGATCCATAACTGTAGGACTAGAAAAGGAACAATGTCTGGCTAAAGCAGAGCTAAACTGCTTGGTAGTCTGCTCCGGTTCCAGAAATTAGTAACTAGATTATTTATTTTTATAGAAAACTAAGAGTTTGAAGGCCCGCTAATTATGGAACCACTATTCATATTCTGGTTGTTTTCAGCTCAATTATCACATATAAAAGCTTAAGCTTAAAATTTGGCTAAAATGATTTCACAAACTGTAGGTCTTGTGCCCAAAATTTAGCCCAGGACAAGCTTTCAATCTCCTATTATTGTTTTTTTTTCTCTATAAGAAAATGTTTGCATTGAAATGTTTATCGTGAACCACAGGCACTACATAACTCCAGTGAAGTCATGACAAAACCCATTCTCACATGTTCCAAGCTAAATTATATTCCAAAGAATATAGAACTGCCTCCCATTATTCACAGGTCCCATCTGTGGAACACATACACACATAATAACGATTGATTTGACAGCTGGGCGATCATTAAATTGTTTAATAAATTAGCTGATTTAGATCCTGAAATGCCAGTGAGTATACATATGACAGGTTCATAGAGACATGTTGACAAAATTGTGTTAAGCGTTTTTAATTAAACATTTAATTTTGCCGTAAATATGAGTCTTAAAACATACTTTAAAAATGACTATTACTAATAGTTATTAGTTGATAAACATTATTAAAATGTATACTGTAAGTAACAATTAGTCACAGCTCTAATATGTAGAGAAACCTGCATCAAACCGTTTTAGTGACTACGCAAAAACACAATGCAGACAATTCACTGCGTCCTGCCTCAACACTGGTTAGAAAAGAGATCATTCAAAACTCACGCCCTGTGGACAGTGTAGATGGAAACACATGAATGCTCAGAACTCTGAACGCTGCGTTAGGACCACACTCTCAATAATGTCTGTGTGAAGGAAGTTCAGCATTGTGCTCATGTGTGTCATGTGTTTATGTGCAAGCCTAACCCTTGTGTTGTTTTACCTCTGCCCATTTGCTTCATGCAGAAAATAAATATAAAAGTTGCAAAATATTCTTGGAAATGTTGTATTCAATGCACTTTTGGCTCAGACCTAAATGTCTTTAAGAGAAAATAATATATAATCATAGTAATATTATACATAATAACAATGTCTGCTCACTGAAAAATAAACTTGATAAATTACACCAGAATTAAGGAGACTAGATTGTCTGTCGTAAAAGCGTCGGGGATCGCTGCCTTAGAAAAGTGTACAGAGGAAGCACTTTGACTCTGGAAGGTTCACACTCATATTAGATACAATATCTGCCATCTAAAGCCGGTTTATAATAAGGTGATCATCCAAATCCATTATGTTTACTGTGATGGCAGTTGCCGAGCAACAGTTGTTATCTGAATGAGGTAATATGGAGGCAGGAGAGTGTGTCACATTGTGGACAACCTCAGAAGCCAGAATCAACAAACTCCAGGTGGGCCCTGATCAGAGGAATCCTCCAAGCTCTGGACGTAAAGGTGTGTACAGCACGGTCAGCAGCGTGTGGTCTGGACACACGCACACCTGACACGGCATGCAAACATCTACATGAATTATGTAAAGGGGCTCTGCTGCTTTTGCAGACTTTCTGAAAACTGTCATGTTTTTGGGATAAACAGAGAATGTTTGTGGTAGTGAATAGGCTTGAATGAAATCCCTGATATCTGAACTGGAACACAGGAGCAGGAGGAGGCAAAGGTAAAGAGGAGGCGAGAGCACCATCCTCCAGTGACTCGCCGCGGCTCTGGTTTCCAGTCGGCTAAACGTCACCGCGGCTCTGGTTTCAACAGATCTGCCCCACTATACATCCAGGAGCCTCACTCAGCCACTCAATTCAGATTCATTCAGCAACACCATCTACCAGCGTGGACCGAGAGAGATACAAAGATCACACATGCGCACTCACACAAATGCACTCACACGCACACGCACACACTAAGACACAAGTTCCAGCTTTGAAATGTTTTGAGTTCATGTACTGTTCATCAATAGTGATAAAGAAGGATTCGCTGTGTGCACTACTACTTTTCTTAGTTTAACACCATTTATAAGTTCAAATGGACATGATTCAAAAATGGTGGAAAGAAAAACATGCACCACAGTAATAATCCTCCAGCTCTAGTCCTGATCAACAACTGCAGATGGTTCCCTGGCGCCGAGCTATAGTTAACAGCTCCTGACAGAGGCCCTAGTGCCACTGAAGGATGGACACACCATCATTTACTATAAATAATAAAGTTTATGGATGTGTGTACAACGCTCATGTCACAAAGTCACAAAGCTCTGATCGCCAAGATCCCAAACTAATAGTAATATTCCTGTTTTGCCCCGTTCCCAGGATTGAGTCTATGTTTCTCTCTCCATGAGGCAGAAATGAGACAGATACATTTAGATCCCTCACATGTAGTCACTCACATTAGTAGAGGGCTCTTCTTGGCCTGTTTTCCTTTTCTTTCCTTTCGAAAATAAACAAAACAAAAAAACCTAATTCCTTTTTGAATGTCTCATTCGCATCTGTCACTTCATGCCATTTGGAAAGAATTGTCCATCTGTCTGTAATAACGCACTGGATGTGAGCGGTCATAAAGCTGATAAAGATTCTGGTTCTTGCTTCGCTTTTTACATTTCCAATGAGTCTTTCCAATGAGTCTTCAATATGTGGAATTTAACAAGAAATATTGTTTTGATTTGACATCACATTATTATGTGGCGCCATGTGAAAGTCAGAAGATAAGCAGGGCAGGATCTGGTTAGAACTGGGATGGGAGACCTCAGGGAACACCAGGTGCCACAGTGGGGCGGCTTTGGCTGTAAAGTGCCAAACTGTTGTTGGCATCACACGTCACCCACATTGTCTAGAATGAGGGGCCAATGGCACACACTGGTGGCCTCACTTCTTTCAGTGTGCCCCAGGGCAGCTGTGGCTACAGCAGTAGTTTAACACCACTGTGTATGGAGTGAAAGAGTAAAGACAAAGCATGTCTTTGAGAGTCCAGAGAGGCGCTGCATAAAACCAATACATTATTATTGTTCATTACACTTATTGAGCAAAATCTTTTGTAATAAAAATATATGTTGTACAGAGTGATTCTCCCTGTACCTTTTTTGTTTTGTATTGTTCCTCAACATATTTGTTGCCCAAGTGTGTGGGCACAGTGCTGGCTGTATGGCGCGGGATGTAATATTTTTATGGCTCACAATAAAGTATTCAAATTCAATTATACTGGTGCATGACAGATGACACGCAGTAACCTTCACATGCAAATCTTATAAACAAAATACACAATAAGATACTGAATGAAAAACTCACCCAACTCTCTCGACACTGGGGATGTTGCAGCATTCTCTCCAATTTTTGACACGGCATCAAAATATAACTTTCCTGCCAGAATCATGGCTGAAAACAAAAGTAAAATCCCACATTGATAGTAAGTATTTTTAATTTTCAAACAGACATATTCATTGAAATTGCTGCTGGAGCCTAAAGTGATAACGTCAAACTTGATCCCGCAGTGGTTTGTGTATTTAGATTTCTATTGCTGTATTCTAAGTGGCTTTGTGCATCGCTCTTGAGTCACCTGCTCGGTTCCATGGAAATAGAAAGTTAATACCACGTCATTCTCTATGGAGACAGAGCAGGAGTATGACAAACTCTGGAAAATTAGAACCACACAAAGCAGGAGGAAGCACTTTGGAGCTTTCCCGTCCTGCTTGTGCAAGAGAGCTCAAAGTAAAAAGTATTTCCTCTTTGTTCGGACAGGGAAATAAACGCTCCGATCAAAAGAACACACTGCTTTCTGCTTTACTTGAAAATGTTCGAGTCTTAAGAGAAAAGTGAACTTCTCACCAGCGACTGCTTTTTCATAGTTCTTGCCGAGGTTGACGAGGTTCCTCAGCCCAGGGTTGAACTGTTCCATTACATTCTGTTCAAGGAAACAAAACCCAAACAGGTCTCTTTAAAAAAATATATATTATACAAAAAATAATGTATTGTAACATAGGGCTACTCTTTACAGCTGGGTTACCTTAAGATATAAGATAAGAGAAAAGAGAACTTTTATTCATCACACAGTAGAACAATTTCAATGTTGCAGCGCACACACAGGACAGAGCACACAAAACAAAATAAGTAGCTGCTATGTGACTTAGCTAGCTGTAAATGCTTCACTATAAATATATCCATCTTTATATATAGTGCAAAGTTACATACATACAGTATAGGGCAGGATCAATAGATAAAGTGACATTCAGTGGACATTGTGAAATTGCAGTATTGCGCATTGCACATGTTTCAGGTAAGGTTCCTCAGCTGTTTTAGTACTTTTTCAGACAGAAAAGCAGAAAGAGAGGACCAACTTCACTCAACTCTCAGTAGTATGCAAGATATGTTTTCTAATAAAATGAAGTCATGTTGTGACTCAGCATGTGATGATGTACGGTATATGAGCAAAAGTTTGGACACACTTTCTCATTCAATGAGTGTCCTTTCTTTTCATGACTATTGCCTGTAGATTCACACCAGGCTGTGTGAGGGCTATTTGATCAATAAGAAGAGTGGTGGGTGCTGGGCCAGATGACCCGGCCTCCACAGTCACCGGACCTGAACCCAGTCCAGAGGGTTTTGGGGTGAGCTGGACCACAGAGTGAAGGTGAAAGGGCCAACAAGTGCCAAGCATCTCTGGGAACTCCTTCAAGACTGTTGGAGGACCATTTCAGGTCACTACCTCTTGAACCTCATCAAGAGGATGCCAAGAGTGTGTGAAGCAGTAATCAGAGCAACAGGTGCTACTTTGAAGAACCGAGAATATAAGACATATTTTCAGTTGTGTCATACTTTTTTTTTTAGTACGTACATAATTTCACATGAGTTAATTCATAGTTTTGATACCTTCAGTCTACAATTTTCACATTCATGAAAAGAAAAAAACTCTTTGAATGAGACGGTGTGTCCAAACTTTTGGTCTGTACCGTATATGAGCAAAAAAGTTGTTGGATGTTTCTAAGATAAATGCAGAGAAGTAAGATCACAGACCAGATCACAACTGACTCACTGAGTGCTTATGGGGCAGCGTGCAGTAAAGGCTTGTGATGGCAATTGAAAGCTTGCTTTAGGCCGATAATCTTACCACGCAACACACACAACAAGCTGAATTATTAATCCTGGAGTCTTTTGGCTGCTTTTCATCATACAATGGAGCTGGTCGTCGTCTCAAGAGAGTGCTGCGGAGGAACCGTATATAATAGTGGTACAGGCATCGCTGCGAGGTGTGCCACCCAGGCCACATTACCATTGTTGGTTCATACAGAGTGGCAAAAGTGAACCATGTAGAGGAAGAGTTGAACAAAGGATGACCCAAAACATACAATCATCTAATTACCTCAGTGATGATAAAAAAAGTCAACAATGAAACAATTAAAACCGAATTTGAGGACAATTGGCTGTGCAATAAAACAATAAAGATTGCAATATCATGATAATCAACACCTACTGTACTTGTAGTCGTTTATAGACTTTTTTTTCTGCTGCTGGACACTTACATTTCTCCTGTGGGGGTCAATAAAGTATCTGAATAAGATAGACACACTGAGGCACACTTATACACTCATCTACTGACTCATGTGTCCTCATGCGTTGTGAAAATTTGTATATAAATACAATTTTGGTTTTACTTTCAATAATAGTAAAAAAAATTGAATCTGAAATACATCGGTCAATATGGAGAAAATACTTTATTTATTTATTTTTAACTAATTTTTTCCCCCAATCCCTGTTATATTCAACACATTTGCTCTGTCACTTTTACAGAAAATTAGAATATTGTCTAAAAAAAGTCTGTAAAACTAATATATGACGGACTCATTGAGAAATATAAAGTCTTTATATCAGCCTTTATATGACCAAACCTAGGCCCGGGGGCCAATTGCGGCCCTCAGTGTCATTTTATGTGGCCCTCTGCCTTGCTAATCCAAAGTAGAGATTTGAGATCATAAACACAATCTTTTGGTGCACTTTATAGATCCCCGTAGTGCAATTCATCCTCTGCATTTGACCCATCCTGATGCCACTAAGGCTTACGTCAGGAGCAGTGGTCGCCGTAGTAACAGCGCCCGAGAACCCATCTCCAGATGTTGATGCTCGGCTTGGTCAGGACTAACAGAGCTGGAGCATTTAACCTAGTGAGCATATTTTTAGTGTTCCGGGAAACCTGAATACCAGGAGGAAACCTACGCAAGTACAGGGAGAACATGCAAACTCCACTCAGAAAGGCCACGTTCCGACCAGGATTCAAACCCAGGACCTTCTTGCTAAGCCACCGTGCCGCCCAGGTTTACCGTGTCATCCATCCAACTTCAGCACAGCCAATATGGACATGTCGTAACTCGTTCTAAAGCCCATGTTTCTGTAATTCAGTCGTTTATTTTACTTAATTTGTACATACTGTACTGACGGGGTTTTTGATTATGTCACAAACTTCCGTTAATGGTGCTACTGTAGCTGGTGAGATGGTAAATATTTGTCATACAGCCAACTTCAGCTCTGCTATAAATCATTTTAAAACTCAGAACAGCCTGATGCCAGTCAAGACAGTTTTTCAGTCTGTAACATAGGCCCCTGAACTAATCTGTTGAACTAAAGTGATAACAAACAAAGGCATATGTCAGTGTGCATCTGTATCATATATTGGATTCACATTTGAATTGAACTTAATAACGATATTTAACATGTATCCTTTACTACATTGAGAACAAATTCAAAAGAGACACTGAACTCTATAAATTATATTCAGGTTATATACACCCAGCCACAACACACTGGGGTTTACAGGCGGCACAACATGTCAAAACAACACACATGCCATCATCTCTCAGTGACACAAAGGGCAGTCAGGCAGGTTGGTAACTCAAAATGAAGCATAGGGCACTCCCAGGGTGGGGCTATCCACCCATAAGAGTATTTCAACACATCTCTGCCTGTCATCCAATTTCAGGATATTAAGCAGGCCTGTTGAATGAGGATGTCTCCAGGTAAATTAGTGGAAAGTTCCCAACAAAACCCATTCCATTGCGTTAATTGTTTAGGATAGAAATGTGGCAACTTTAGGAATCTGTACAGAAACATCCCAATGAAAAGCACCTGACACATGCAGCTCATTAAAACACATTTCCAATTTGCCCCTGTCACTTCTCCACGACACACTCACCTTATATGTACTCTCCGTGAGCTTGTTCACCTCCTCTGTGGCGCTTTTGGACATGTTGAAGCTTCTATATCGCGACTTCCAATGAGAAAAGTTATGAAGAAAAGAAAGATAAAGCTCCCACTATTTCACAAGAAGGACATGAGTTTACAACAGTGGGTCCCGACGGTTCCCCATGTCCAGGAGAAGACGCAGAAGCCACACGTGTGTATGTTCAGGTGGGGTAAAAGTCAGAGAGAGCGCGTCCGTCTGTTGCCGCAGTCCTGTATAATGTTGTTGGCCAAACGAAGTGCGAAGCTGTCAAACTGTCGAGGGACCTCTGGAGGTAGCACAAGGTGGGTGCGTCAAGTTGCACCCTGTAGAAGGCAGACGTTTCCGCTTAAGGTTTGTGCGTCACCCTGGATCCATTGTTGGTTTTACGCACCTAAAGTCGAAACCGACTTCGCTCTAATGAGCGATTGGAAGTATATGTTTAGGATCGAGTGATGCAACAGGCTTGAGTGGAACAGTTTTAGACTGAAATGGATTGAAACGGTAACTGCGCGTTGGCTTGACTCATCCACACGTGTGAGGTGGTTAGGTTTGTTAAAGAGACTGGCGCGCCCTGGAGGCCTTAAGCAGAGGACTGTTGTTTAATAAACCTATTCTATCTTATGCTATTGCTGGAGCTGAGTTGAAATAATGGTTAAGCTTAAAGCTGGGGTACCTAACTTACAAATCACACAAAAAAATCGAACTAGTAAAATCCACATAATTTTCCTCGCTCACAAACGTTTTTCAGAGAAAAAAAGAGGATCCCCCTCACTCAGCCAAGCGATTTCCAGCCTAAAGCGTCAAAAAGTGACTCACATGGCGCTTCTTTTAAGTATGCAGAAAATAAATGATTGATTTCTTCACTCTTTACTTTTAAAACTCTTTCTGTTGGGACGGCATATATATCATTAAAGGCCACCCCCGTTGAGTTGGGTTAGGGTTCTCTAAATTGTTAAGTTTATTTAATAGTATTTATTATTTTTTCTCAAAAAAATGTTTGTCTGTTTTAAAAATAATTTCCCAAAATCCAAACTGTAGAGTGTGGATGAGTGACCAGCAGATGGCAGCCTCGTTTAAGTAACAATTGCGCGATGTCAACTCCAAGCTTTCCACTGGTGATAATGAGTGTGAGAAATATTGTTTTTATTCCATTGTTAGCTCTTTTTTCCGGGGATAGATTATTTAAATTATACGTTTCACCTTGTTATTACAAGGTTCCCTCGTGATTATCTTTCCCAAAGTTTCCTGTCATTGATGCATGCATGGGAAAGTAATCCTGTATCGATCTGCTTCACCTATCACCTATCTCCGCCCATACGTCACCCGCCCAGATCATTCACGTTATCGACAAATCCTTGAAGATAAGAATCTGCTGGTGACTATAGTGAAATACAAAGGAAAGTAAATTGACCCCCATCAAAAAGTACATGTGTCATTAAAATATTACTCACAAAAACAGCTCTGGATATGCTTTTGCCCGGAGTATGTGGTGCCATACAGATGGCACCACATTATTGGTTTATTCTATGTCCAGTGAATGAAATGACATCAGCATATCAGCAGTTATTCAATTTGAAATGTCTCCAGTTTCTCCGGCTGTCATTGTTATGTTGATGCTTTTGATGTAGACCACATTTTCAATTACAAAAATGTCTATGTGAAGGCTACAATAATAAGAATACATGGAGGATAATGGCTGGAGATTGTGACTTTTATGTTCATTTATATTAGTTTGTTATTTATTCATCCAGAAATTGTATCATGTCGTTGTTTGTGAATCAATTTCCTCCAGTTTAATTGAATGTTTGCCCACTGTACATATAGTAAACACATATAGATGCATAACCATGCATACCATACATACATCATACACAAGCAATATTTAACAGTTTCGCCACATGGCAATATATTTACAATTAGGGTTGTGGGTTAGTGGTAGAAGAAAAACATGTAGACTCCTGATATTATAATAGTTTTATCCATGGTAGACTCCCACCCCATGTACATGGGCGCAGTGGTTAGCGCTTGTGCTTCACAGCAAGAAGATCCTGTGTCTGATTCCACTTCCAGACCTTTCTGTATGGACTTTGCATGTTTCTCTACCACTAAAACATGTACAGTACAATAGTTGAGAGTGAATAAGCGAGTGTTTGTGAGTGCGAGTGTGGGATAACAGATGCAAATTAGCCCAAGGCTACAGTCTGGAGAAGTGTGTTCATTGACATGCCCTGAGCTAACCAGAAAAAAAAAAGGAACAATACTGAAAATTGTCATACCATTATTATGATTACAGTTATTCAAGCAAACTCTCAAATGTACTTTCATGGATATTGCTTGTTAATCACTACATTTTAATGTTTTTATATTTTTATGCCTCAATAGTTGCTTTTCATATTTGATTACTGTATGGGTTAGTCACACATAGCTTTTTAACCCACTTTTCAGTCGTCTCATCGATTGTGTTTAGTTTGTATTCATTTTTCCCAGATTATCCTAAAACATGTTGTATTTCTAATAAAAAACACATCCTTGAGCCATGATTGCTGCGAGTTGCATGGGAGGCTTTGTGTTTCCAGTTAGCCGTGTCCACAGTCTCCGCCAGGCCTCTCCTTCATTGTTTTCTGATGTTCACACACTCTCCAAGGACGACACGGACGCATGCGAACAACTTTGTGTACTCGTACTGCGGCTGCTGACGTATTCAATAAAGCCTCCTCAAGCGATCAAGCAAGGCCATCTTCCTTTCAGGCATATTTTTCCCCTCTGCCAGTGCACTTACGCAAGAAAGACTACATAATTTTGCAAGTCTATTAATTCAAAATGATTGTTAAACAGGTAAGGCCTGTGTGTGCTTCTATCATTGTTTTCCATCACCGCCATAATAACAAGGATGCAACAAATACAACTCATTTTTTAATCATTTTTGCCATTAGCACTGTGCTGTTTTTGACACCCGGGATGAGGCTCATTATTTTACAACGACACGAATAACAAGTGATTTTGAAGACCTTAAGCTGAAAAGGCAAATGCATGTTTTGAATCGAAAAGCAAGGCACAAAGCCGCTGACTTGTTCAAATATGAATTAAACGCATCTGTCAGCAGAGCAAAATAGAGCATGCATAATTGTTTGGGATTTGCCATTTGTACGTTTCATTTCTAAAGGATTATGCTGATTGTCTACGCAGGAAAACAAATGGTAGAACTTGGGCTGTAATCAAACTAACTTCTATCAAATCTTCAATATCTTACTATCAATTATTCAAATAGTTTCTCCATTAGGGGTTTTTTTTTTAGCTTACGTAGATCTAAATATGCTGAAGGGAAGTTTTATCTTTCTATAATATTGAAAAATTCTTGTCTTATACAGGTGTGTATACAATTGATGAATTTTTTTCTTTACCCTTTTTGTAGGGTAAAGACGTACAATGATTTTAATGCTTTGTGTGATTGTTTCTATCTTATTCTGCACTTTGAGTTGCCTTGTGTATTAGTTGTGCTCTACAAATAAACTTGCCTTGGCTCTGTGAACAATTAGACGATGCAATTTGCCTTGTGTAGTATGTATCTGTCTGTCTATCTCTGTCTATCTGTCTATCTCTCTTTCTGTCTGACCCATAGACTGTATATATTAACGGACAGAGTCACGCCTATCTCCGCCGTTCTAACTAATGGGCCAAAAAATGTGCTCTACTGGAGCTATCCAAAATGGCCGCGAGTGGTCCCGCCCACAAGAAAATTGTGAAAAAACGCATCTGCGCATACGTCAGCCGGAGCAGCTCCATTCATTTGGACGAGAGACTTCAAAAAATCACCCCCCTCAGCATTCACACACATGTGGAACGGAGCTTTGGGCCAAGAGCCAACTTTTGGTCCATCCTGTAAAGACGTTTTTGAGAGGTAAGAAGATGCTATATGTTAGCATTGGCTAATTCTACTTCTGGGTCCACCCCCATCGGCCCGGGGTGGTATTGCAGCATGTCAGCGCATGTCATTTTGGCCACTTTTGAGCTGGGACCCTCCCCCACTGGTCTGACCCGACCCATCTGTCTGTATGTCTGACTGTCTATCTGTCTGTTGGTCTGTCCCGTCTGTCTGTCCTGTCTATATGTCCGTCTGCCTGTCTGGCTGCCTGCCTGTCTGTCTGTTTGTCTATCTGTCTGTCTTTCTTTCTGTCTGTTTGTTTATCTACTATCTGTCTGTTTGTCCTGGCTGTCTGTCTGTCTGTATGTCTGTCTGTCTCACTGTCTGCCTGTCTGCCTGTCTGCATCTGTAACGAGTGCAGAATAAAATAAAAATGTGAGTTGGTACAAAAAGTCATCTCTAAGTAGATGTTCTCCAGGGGCACCACTGGAGCTTTCTTTTGGTCAAATATAAACAAAAAATGTCATTTTCACTGACCTTTCAACAACTGATTTAGATTAATTTTATGAATAATTGGCCAATGAGTCTATATTCCATCCATCCATCCATTCTCTACCCTTTATTCCATTTCTGGGTCAGGGGGGTGGCAATCAGAGATGCCACCCAAGTCTCATAGCACCAGCCCCTCACTGACCCTCTTACTATTAATTACTAATTCCATCCCTACATTTTTATTTGTGTATTGACCTTAATTTACCAGAAAATTCAGTACATTTCAAGGCAGAGCAGAACTTTCTCATGGATAATGTAGTTTAAACCCACCACCTGAAAAGTTTTGCACACTTACATTGATAAGTAGATTGCACTGAAAACCATAGTGAACAATAATATTCCCAAATGAAATGTAAATCATGATTGACTATCCGTCCAGCTTTGCATCGTGCATCTGCAGATTGTTCCACGCAGAAGAAACTGCTGCCTCTCCGTTAAAAGTGCTGAGTCACCTGTTCCCGCCCTCAGGATTATGCACAGACAGTTTAATATGATGTATAGCATGCTTGGTGGAGTAATGAGTTCTTATAAAGTCAGATTACACTACACATGATGTTTTCCACTGAGGATGAAATATTGACTCAGCTACAAGGTGAAAGGATTGGTTTTTATTAAGTATTCAATGCCTTTAGTGTTTTAGCCCAATAAACACGACACATAAGCAAATCAATAACAACACATTTTTCTCCCTTCACATCTCAGTTAAGAACGTGGATCAAGAGATGAATGTGGAGCCGTCTGGAAACACTGAACAAAAAAAACATATAGCTGAAATGTTTACATGGTGAGAGTTTTTGGATTGTTTAGCCAAGAAAAACTCAAATTGTCTTTCCTCCTTCCAACAGATGTTAGGGCAAACAGAGTGAAAACATTTCATTTTCAAACTGACTGATACTGTTTTGATCAAATGCTGAGGTCATAGACCTAGTTTCTCACATTAAACATTTTGCAGATAGTGGAACAAAACAGTCAAACAGTGGACGTTCTGATCTGTTGGTATGGATTTTTCCCATTATCTGATGTCCATGTCCCCCCTCCATGGGTGCTGGCTTGCTCCTGGCTGACCCCCCTGACCAATCCAGTGGAACCTGGGAGTAACCTCACAGCCAGTATATAGATAGCTGGGATGGACTAGTTTAGGTTCTTGGTCGGTGTCAACTCTCTGCAACATGTAGCAGCCTAGTGCTGAGGCCCAGAGCCTCCAGGGTTCTCTTTCTCTCCTTGGGGTATGATATTTTCTGTCATTAAATGTCCTCTTTCATATCTATTGGTTTGGGCTTAGTATGTACAGCAACGATTACATTTTCATGATAACAGAATGGCGTCACGTTGGCGGCACATAATGCTTGAACTTGTGTGGGGGGGGAAGTTTAATTGTTGCTTTACGGTTGGCTTTAGGGGTACTTAGGTTACTTCTGTGGGTACTGGACATCTTACAGATGTGTATTTGGCTGTGCTGTATCTGCGCTTCACCTGAGGACTCGAGGTGAAGCCACCTGTACCGGTACGAGAGTGTACGGGCAGTTTAAAAACACTGGTGTATGCTGAGATGCGGATCAGTATACATTTTAGAGTTAAAAGCTACGAAAGGAGTGGCGCATAGAGGCCTCTATGTTATGAGGGATCAGACAGCCTTAGGAGTTAGGGTGGATAAAAAAGAGGATATCTGATTAGAACACTTTGAACATGATTTGTATTTTTGTTTTGTCATTTTAGTTTGAGTTATGTTGTAACCTGACAATAGACAGGATGATGTAGAGGGCCAACGTGGAGGAGAAGCCATTTTGTCTCATTCAGATGCCTGCATTTAAATAAGACAAAAGGGGGGGGGGGCTATGTTAAAGGTCTTAGGCGTCATAACATCGGGTTACTTTGTGTTTTGCTTTTGTTTTATTTGAGCAACTTTTGTTTTTTGGTTTATAGAGACTTTGTGGTTAAGAGTTTGGTGAAAGATGTTAGTACAATATAAGAGTTTGTTTCATGTAACCAGTGGCCAACAGAACTGTAATTTGTACACAAGGTGGAGGATCCTAGAGGAAAATGCAGACATTTCCAATAGGGCTATCCAAAATTAGAATAAAGGAGATTTTTTTAACCATTATGGAGCAAGCAAGTGGGAGCTTCGTACTGTTTCATCATACCTTATGATTCAATCAAGGGACACAAGGGTAGTAATCAGATCAGATAAGACAAAATAAACAGTATTGATCTCATGTAAAGGGGAACACAGTCGTTCAGGATTTTGGTGATTGGGCAGAAATTGAGTGAATCATGAGATAAGACAAATGCAGATCCTCCACAGTCTGATGAATTGGGTTAAATTACATTGCAACTTGGCCACAATACAGTTTAGATTTTGTGGTGGTAAAATTATGTTTTAAGGTAAGATAATCTGATTTTGAGGCCACTAGTTAATGAAAATCTTAAATTCATGTGTTTAAGTGTAGTCAGATTTTGGGGTCAGTGAAATTATTTAACTGGATTAATTAGAAAATGAGGCACAAATTGAAGGGGTTAGGCTAATTACTGAAATGATGAAGGGTTATACTGTATGGGCGACAGTAGCTCAGTCGGTAGAGCATTGGCCTTCAGGCCTGAAGGCTGTGGGTTCAATTCCCACCTCTACACCTTCTCCACCGACTCCCACTGATGACTGCTGTCGTTGTGTCCTTGGGCAAGACACTTAACCCCACTTTGCCCAAAGCCCCCACTGAAAGATCAAGGCTATGCTCACACTCAGAGAGCAGCCGTCCTCCTGTGGACTCACCACCTGCAGAGGGTCAGTGAGGGGCTGGTGCTATGAGACTTGGGTGGCATCTCTGATTGCCACCCCTCTGACCCAGAAATTGATTAAAGGGTAGAAAATGGATGGATGAAGAGTTATAATCCAAGCCTTCATGTGGAAAACTACAGCATAAACTATAACTACTTTTAGAAAGGGGGCTTTCGGAGTACTGTCATTTTAGAAAATGTAACGTAAATGTGACTGAAAAGAGCCAGACGACGACCCTGTGGTTACCTGTTTTCAAACCAACATATAATTCTGGTCCTGAAGACACCTCCAGAAAAATAAAGAGGTGACAATGAAAAAGATACTATGAAGATACAACATCAAAGGGCTCCTTCAGCAATTTCAGGAACCACATGCAAATGCCGATGGTCTTTCGGGAAGAGGAGAAGCAAATGAACATTACGCTCTACAACCAAGTGATGTGAACCTAATAGGGGTTTTTACATGTAAACCAGTATAAAGCAACTTAATAGGGATTTGTACATGTAAACCAGTATAATGCAACCTAATAGGGATTTTTCCATGTAAACCAGTATAATGCAACTTAATAGGGATTTTTCCATGTAAACCAGTATAATGCAACTTAATAGGGATTTTTCCATGTAAACCAGTATAATGCAACTTAATAGGGATTTTTCCATGTAAACCAGTATAATGCAACTTAATAGGGATTTTTCCATGTAAACCAGTATAATGCAACTTAATAGGGATTTTTCCATGTAAACCAGTATAATGCAACTTAATAGGGGTTTTTACATGTAAACCAGTATAATGCAACTTAATAGGGTTTTTTTCATGTAAACCAGTATAATGCAACTTAATAGGGATTTTTCCATTGTAAACCAGTACAATGCAACTTAATAGGGATTTTTCCATGTAAACCAGTATAATGCAACTTAATAGGGTTTTTTTCATGTAAACCAGTATAATGCAACTTAATAGGGATTTTTCCATGTAAACCAGTATAATGCAACTTAATAGGGTTTTTTACATGTAAACCAGTATAATGCAACTTAATGGGGATTTTTCCATGTAAACCAGTATTATGCAACTTAATAGGGATTTTTCCATGTAAACCAGTATAATGCAACTTAATAGGGATTTTTCCATGTAAACCAGTATAATGCAACTTAATGGGGTTTTTTTCATGTAAACCAGTATAATGCAACTTAATGGGGATTTTTCCATGTAAACCAGTATTATGCAACTTAATAGGGATTTTTCCATGTAAACCAGTATAATGCAACTTAATAGGGTTTTTTTTCATGTAAACCAGTATAATGCAACTTAATAGGGTTTTTACATGTAAACCAGTATAATGGAACTTAATAGGGGTTTTTACATGTAAACCAGTATAATGCAACTTAATAAGGATTTTTACATGTAAACCACTATAATGTAACCTAATAGGGGTTTTTACATGTAAACCAGTATAAAGCAACTTAATAGGGATTTGTACATGTAAACCAGTATAATGCAACCTAATAGGGATTTTTCCATGTAAACCAGTATAATGCAACTTAATAGAGATTTTTCCATGTAAACCAGTATAATGCAACTTAATAGGGATTTTTCCATGTAAACCAGTATAATGCAACCTAATAGGGATTTTTCCATGTAAACCAGTATAATGCAACCTAATAGGGATTTTTCCATGTAAACCAGTATAATGCAACCTAATAGGTTGCATTATACCACCAGACCAAGACCCAAACGAAGACTCAGACCACCACCAGATAATGACCACAGACCAGGTTTCCTTAGTTACAGGAACCAAATTGTTTCAGCGGTGAGGGGATTTTTCAGTTTCAAGGACACTTTCAATACATTCAGTAGTTTCAAGGATTTCAACTGTTTAAGAATTTAACCAGTTTCAAGGATATCAGGAGGTTCAATGTTTCAACAGTTTCCAGGTTTAAAAAAGTTTCAAGGATTTCAGGAGTTTCAATGTTTCAACAGTTTCAAGGATTTCAGGAGTTGAACGGTTTCAACAATTTCAAGGACTTCAGGAGTTTCAAATATCTATCAAGTATTTTAACAGTTTCAAGGCCTTTTAAAGGATTTCAAGGATTTTTTTTAGCAGATTTCCACATTAGATCTGTTCCGCAGTCAATCGCAATGGCTTCAGCCATTGCAAGTTTCTAGTTTATACTTAATTCTTGCTTCTTGTTAGATTACCTTCCTTATCGTGCTAAAGCTAGAGATGTTATACTTGCTTCTTTATAAAGTTTTTATTTTACTACAGAGTTATTGTTCATTGATTGACTGCGGAACCTTCCGCAGTCAACCATTGGTTTTGTATTTCTTTATTCCGTCATTTTTTTTGACACGTTTCACAGCTTTCACATTTTCAACAATTTCCACAAGTTATACATCAAAACGTTCCACATGTTTGGGAGATTATTGCTATTACTTTTGGGACTTCAGCGATTTCCGGTTTTTCCGCAATCGGACAAAAATCTGCATTGAGAATTCTGCAATGCATTTTAATAGGCCCATGCATTTTAATAGGACTTCAGCTCTTTCAGACATTTCTACAGTTTCAATGATTCAACAGTTTCAAGGATTCAACAGTTTCAAGGATTTCAGCAGTTTCAAGATTTCAAGAGTTTCAAAGACTTCAACAGTTTCAAGGACTTCAGCAGTTTCAAGGACTTCAGCAGTTTCAAGGACTTCAGCAGTTTCAAGGACTTCAGTGTAATCATGCAACCTAATAGGGATTTTTCCATGTAAACCAGTATAATGCAACTTAATAGGGATTTTTCCATGTAAACCAGTATAATGCAACTTAATAGGGTTTTTTCATGTAAACCAGTATAATGCAACTTAATAGGGTTTTTTTTCATGTAAACCAGTATAATGCAACTTAATGGGGATTTTTCCATGTAAACCAGTATAATGCAACTTAATAGGGGTTTTTACATGTAAACCAGTATAATGCAACTTAATAGGGTTTTTTCCATGTAAACCAGTATAATGCAACTTAATAGGGTTTTTTCCATGTAAACCAGTATAATGCAACTTAATAGGGTTTTTTTCCATGTAAACCAGTACAATGCAACTTAATAGGGATTTTTCCATGTAAACCAGTATAATGCAACTTAATAGGGTTTTTTACATGTAAACCAGTATAATGCAACTTAATGGGGATTTTTCCATGTAAACCAGTATTATGCAACTTAATAGGGATTTTTCCATGTAAACCAGTATAATGCAACTTAATAGGGATTTTTCCTTGTAAACCAGTATAATGCAACTTAATAGGGTTTTTTTCATGTAAACCAGTATAATGCAACTTAATGGGGATTTTTCCATGTAAACCAGTATTATGCAACTTAATAGGGATTTTTCCATGTAAACCAGTATAATGCAACTTAATAGGGTTTTTACATGTAAACCAGTATAATGGAACTTAATAGGGGTTTTTACATGTAAACCAGTATAATGGAACTTAATAGGGGTTTTTACATGTAAACTAGTATAATGCAACTTAATAAGGATTTTTACATGTAAACCACTATAATGTAACCTAATAGGGGTTTTTACATGTAAACCAGTATAAAGCAACTTAATAGGGATTTGTACATGTAAACCAGTATAATGCAACCTAATAGGGATTTTTCCATGTAAACCAGTATAATGCAACTTAATAGAGATTTTTCCATGTAAACCAGTATAATGCAACTTAATAGGGATTTTTCCATGTAAACCAGTATAATGCAACCTAATAGGGATTTTTCCATGTAAACCAGTATAATGCAACCTAATAGGGATTTTTCCATGTAAACCAGTATAATGCAACCTAATAGGTTGCATTATACCACCAGACCAAGACCCAAACGAAGACTCAGACCACCACCAGATAATGACCACAGACCAGGTTTCCTTAGTTACAGGAACCAAATTGTTTCAGTTCAGCGGTGAGGGGATTTTTCAGTTTCAAGGACACTTTCAATACATTCAGTAGTTTCAAGGATTTCAACTGTTTAAGAATTTAACCAGTTTCAAGGATATCAGGAGGTTCAAGGATTTCAGGAGTTTCCACACTTTCAACAGTTTCCAGGTTTAAAAAAAGTTTCAAGGATTTCAGGAGTTTCAATGTTTCAACAGTTTCAAGGATTTCAGGAGTTTAAAGGTTTCAACAATTTCAAGGACTTCAGGAGTTTCAAATATCTATCAAGTATTTTAACAGTTTCAAGGCCTTTTAAAGGATTTCAAGGATTTTTTTTAGCAGATTTCCACATTAGATCTGTTCCGCAGTCAATCGCAATGGCTTCAGCCATTGCAAGTTTCTAGTTTCATTTGTTCTTTATCGGACTGATTGCTTGGTCATGGCAGTATTTCATCCTCTTTCTTTACATAATCAGAGCCATGCCTTCGATTAAGGGTCCGTATCCCTGGGAGACAGAAACAGGCTCAGGACGATCTATGGAACATGGTCGGTTCTCTCAGTTTCTCCTGCGCTCAGAGACTGGCTCCTTCACAACCTGTCCTGCTCACGTAACCGGACCAGACGGTATTTGGCCCTCACATGAAACTCTGTGGTCACCATCTGATATCTCGCACTACTAAAGTGGAAAATGGACTCTAAAGAAAAACAAAAAACAGTTTATACAATGCTGCTTAATACAATTTGAACAGAAGCAAATTGTTATTCCAATTATTTAGTGCCTTTTGGTATTAAACTGTTGAACTATTTATCTGTTAGAGAAACTGTATTTACTATTTAGTTTTGTTATTATTTATTATTTGAATTATTGAGCTTAAAGGTTAATGGGGATTTTCCCAAATTTCAGGAAAGAACCGCCTTCTCCACTTTTTGAACAAAACTCTCAGGTCTTATGTGACGAGCACGTATCAACAGAATGATGGGAGGACCAATAGTCTTGATGATCCACCCGGAAGTAAAAAATCCTCCTATATACCTTTAAGTTCTTTTACTCTATGATTAGTTTCAATGTTACTCTCACTCAGGCGGCTCTTAGCTCCTGGTGCAGATGGCTCCTTGGATGACAGCTGTGTGTGTGCGTGTGTGTGTGCGTGTGTGCGCCTGGTTGGGTTGATGGGTCATGGGCATCTAGGATTGTTTTTAAAGTCTAAAGCACTTTGCGTTGAATTGCTGATGTGGGTGTAGTTTAAAGTTACATTATATTCTGTGTTTTACTTTGTAACTGAGAATGTGTGTTTGTAAGGAGTCTGGACTGTTCTGAGATTTACAATGTTTTCTTATGATATATTTAATGATGTTTTACTCTGCATATGTGAAAATGTATTTTATTCTATGTTTTTTTTGGACCGCAGATGGAAATAAACATAGGGCAGTCATCTTTTTAATGTAACTGCCCATTGTCAATTAAATGAAATAGCTAAAATAATGAGATTCTTTCCAAAGTAAAAGAAACATTATCTCACACTTGTTTACACTAACCGCACCACCCAATACGAGCTGAAACAATAATTATTTTTGTTAGAGAATGCCATGCTATTTCTGTTAAAACCTTGAAAGCAGGAATGCAGATTTAAATGACACCGTCTCCAGCTGTGGGAGCAGATCAGCGCATGTAAGACAATATTACTGGGAATTATCAGGTGATACTTTTATAAGCAGGGTATTCTGGGAGCAAAACCGATGCCCATCATTACCCACCTTCGTGAAACAGCTCCTTTTTTACTTCCCCATTGGGTCGAAATCGGGATCCATCCGTTCCCACTGGGCTCAAGTTGCGTGACACCCATCCGAAAATACAGACCTCTGTCTTCACCCACTGCCCACACCTGTCAAACCAAGAGCCAAAAAGGACATAAATCAGACCAGCGTTTTTACTACGTAGAGTTATGCAAAAGTTAAAGCTGGGCGACCTAACTTCAAATAAATAATGCTCGTTTGTCCCGATACGAAGAGTTTTGTGAACGCAAAAATCACACTAACTTATTACAAAGTTGTGGAAAGCTTATAAGAAAGAACCCTCTCAGTCACTATTTAAAAAAGTGATAAAACTATTTTGAAGCCAGGAACTAGATCATTGACTTGGGGCCCTTAAAAGACCATGTGCGCCCCACAGTCACCAACCTTGGCGTCATCTTGGACAGTGATTTTAAACTTGATAAACAGATTGTGTTTTAAAATCAAGCTTATATCATTTGCGACTTTTATCTAAGGTTAAACCTTTTTTTTATCTTTTAATCTTTTTGAGCAGGTCATGCATGTTTTTATTTCTTCACGCCTGGACTATTGCAATGCACTTTATGCGGGTATCCCCCAAAACGCACTTTCCCGTCTGCAGTTGGTCCAAAACTCAGCAGCACGACTTTTAACAAGAAGCAGAAGGTGCGATCACATTACACCAACTCTGGCATCGTTGCACTGGCTTCTTGTTCATTTTAGAATTAATACATTTTAAGGTTTTATTGTTTGTTTTTACAGCTTTGAATGGACTAGCCCCTCCTTACAGATTCTCGGACCTCATCCCAATTTACCACCCGCCCCGCGCGCTGGGGTCCGAGGGTCAGCTCCAGCTCGTGGTACCGAGGACGAGACGAGAAAACCCGGGGGGACAGGGCCTTCTCTGTGGCTGGACCAAAGCTGTGGAACGTTCTGCTATTTTACTGTTTTACTATGGATTTGTTTTATTTAGTATTTTATTGTGCAGCACTTTGGAAACTGTGTTTGTGAAATGTGCTATATAAATAAAGTGGATTGGATATTATTACATACTGTAGTTACATTTATTTAGTGGTTTGAAAGTACCGCAGCTTTAATTTCATTGTATTGTTGTAGGTTGCAAACTTGTGCACTCGACTTCCATGGACATCTCTGTGCTTTAAAATCAACAGTAAATTTTGCGAGGACCACGAACAGACATGAAATCCAAATGTTTTTGACCGCTGTCGCCATAGCAACGGGGCTGAAGGAAATGTTACTTTATAAGGTCATACGCTGCAATGCTGACACCTGTCACTTCACACAAGCCCTCTCCATAACCACAGCCCCTGAAATATGAAATACGGGATGTGAAGATGACGGCTTGGCCAACTTCTAATTAGGGAGTCTCCCATATGTCAGGCCAGTAGGAATACGCTCTGGGGATATAAAAGGCCGGGGTCCAAGATGCGACTGTCGGGTCGTTGGCCGGAATGCTGCGGTGCTCGTGTTACAGAGCAGAGGGAGCGAAGAGGGTGAGGTGGTTTGGAGGAGGAGGTGTCATCTGAGGGACTGCAGTGCTAGCAAAGTCCTCAGCAGTGAGCTACACACAGTCCCACTGACCTCAGAGTCCGGGCAAAGGAGAGTTTTGCAAGGGAGTGATTGATGGGAATAAGATAGGATAAGATAAACTTTATTGATTTCACACTGGAGAAATTTACATGTCACATTTGGAATAGATATAAATCACTCAGGTTGTGCACAAGACAGAAGTGTGCAACATGTTAAAGGTATGTAGTCCATGCCGAATAGTATTGTTTCTAATCATAGATTGTTTCTATGAGGTGTGCAGCACAGCATCCTGTTCTGAATTTTATTTGGAAAAAAAAGGTTTACTGGTAATTTTCATCAGTCCACGACGATAACTGTAGGTGAACTTAGAAAAGTGTTCAAAAGTCCATTTACTTCTGTGATTCAACTTACACTATCTTCTTTTATTGGTTGTAATGTTGATAATTGACGCACAGCAGAGTGGAACTACAGGAATAAAAGCACTTTTTAACTTGTTTATCTCCAAAGGCTAACTTTCCCCTTTACTCCTATCCCAGTGACACAAAGTATATATGCATAATAAAACATTTAGAATTACAAGTTTCATAGACAGGAATATGAATATGCAAATGAGCTCAAAACCCCAAATTTTGAACAAATGTTTAAACAAAACGTAATAATCAAAGGCAGTGTGATAGGAGCCATAGAGAAAATAAGATTTTTGTGGTGTTTTTGTTTTGTTTTTATTATTAGTGCTAAATATTTTTTGATACTTCCAGTGTGTTATGGATCATCGTGACTGGAGTAAATTTAAAAAACAAGCCAATTCAGAAGTAGATGTTTGGCTGTATTGGCACACATTTTGTTGATAGAAATAAAACCTTTAGGATCTTTAGTATATTGTTCTGAACACCTCCAAGAAAAGATTCATGGTGACAAACCTTCTCTCTTTAGGCCCAAAATCAGGCACCGTAGTTTTCCTGAACATTCAGCTCAAGACATGTACTACATTCAGAGCTTGAACAAGCATCTATCAAATGGAAATGCTTGGATAATTTTCCAATTTCAATTGCCGTTTGAAAATAATTATTTTCAGAGCAGTAAGTGGTGTCATGAAGGTGAATAGTTTATGAAGAGGAAATCTAAAACCCAACATGACCGTGTTGGCCTTCACCTGGTCATTGAGGCCAACATCCACCATCATCATTTCTCCTCCAATGCTGATCCAGCCTGACCCACAAGGATTATGGGAGTTCACCCCTCGTCTGAACCACACCTGCACATGAACAAAAGAGGAAATGATGTCACCAGCGTACCCCGGAGATACTGTAACTATACTGTACCTATAAGGTAACTATACTGTAACTATACTGTATACCTTGTAGTCTTTGGTGACCACCCACACAACACTGACTCCCACTGAAACATACAAGGCTTCTACTTCTTTTCCTGGTGATTCGACTTCAGTCCATGATGTGCCTGCAGATATGTATATGAAAAGATAAATCATCTACATACACAGTAACGGGCACAATGAAGAAAACAGAGAATATAAGTATCATATTGAATAAACAAACCAGTTGGACAGTCCAAGCTGAGGCCAATCCGGACCAGGAGGTTTCCATCCCAGAGCACGGCCCAGAGCAGGTCTCCAGGGCCGGCTGATAACTGAGCCACCTCCTTTGGGACCTCCACCTCCTCCCAGCTGCTGCCCTCTGGGACGCGAGGATGAATACCCTCCCTGAACCACACCTAAACATTACATAGAAGCAAAGATAATTGAAAATGGGTTCACATAACAAGTATGCTTACTTTGCCACGCAAGCCACGTTTGGAAAGAGTCAGACCAAAATAGTTTACAAACAGACTTGACATGGAGCAATGGTGCCACCATGTGATCAAGCCGTGCTTGTGAAACATTGTGGAATTATAAACAGGACAGTCTGAACATGTCTGTATATTTCTGATTCACAAGGACTGACCTGGCCCTGCTGTGATACTCCCCAGAGGTATGGGTACCTCCCAGATTGGTCACTCATCTCCCAGCCGCCACAGCTGATGTCACAAAGTGGGAGTGGAGACTTTCTTGAGTTTTCCAAAGGAATCTACAGAAGATATTTTTCTTCAATAACTTTGTACTATACTTGTAATCAGGTATTGCAATTGCAAATGAAACCTTTGCCCAGCTTCCCGGTGCAATGTATCTTCTATAACGTATCCAGCGTCTACGCCGGACACAAGAATTCCATTTTTTATCTGGGGAGAAGTTGGCTGGAAAATCCACTGCATACTCCCAGCTCTGCACAAAGAGTTGCATGTTAAAAGTCCCTATAATTCAGTTGTCTAAAAAGTATATACTGTATATAATAGGCTATTACTCTTACCCCAGTCTCACTGGGTTCACCACTGCAGCTCTGATCCACGTACCAGTCCCCCTCCCACTCCCAGCTACGGGACGGGAGCTGGAAGCTGTGAAGAGGTTGCTGGTTCAAGCCTGTGACATCACTCCAAGGCCAGCGGTCAGTGGGCAACAGCACATCTGTGAAGCCATCCACAGGGTTCCACCTCTAAACAAAAGGATGTCAGAAGTTTTCATATTTATGCAAAGTTTGGGGTCATTCTCTTTCATCTAAACCTGGTTTTCATAAGTCTCCTCTCTGTAGCGGATGGGGGTTTCGCTGGGCAATATATTGAGGTAAACATGGTGGTCACAGCCGATGCCCCAACATCTGCCTTTTCCTGCAGAGACGCGCTTGAGCTCCAGCAGCAGGTCATCCGCACGCTCCCAGCGCTCGCCGGCCGTGGACAAACTGTACACCCTGCCATAGACATCCACCGCCCACAGGAGAGTGATCGGCATGATGACCCCTGGACCAAAAGACAAGACAATATTTGAAATTGAAAAATAGAAATTGGATTTCTATTTGCTTGAAAATGTATTTTTCGTTGCAAACAAGTCTTATGGCTAGAGATATGACTTCCTTTCTGTTTATTTTGTATTATAATATTGGTTGTTGAAATGAATAAATAGAAAAAATACAAAGATAAATCCACATGTTTCCGTATTTTGTCTATTACACAAACTACAGGTTCGGTTGGCCTGCATGTGCTGCTTTTAACCTGAAGTTTACCGGAACTAGTATTCCACTCCAATTCAGTCAGCTTCCCACGGAGTAACTGATGCAGTACGTGCAATACTAATCCTCTACAGCCCTAAAGAGGCTCGTCTATTGATCTTGAGACTAGAGTCCTACTAAAACTAAGCATGATAATGACTAAAGCCAATTAACATTAGGCCTATACCAAGAGATGTCGTGTTCTGGGCTGCATCTATCGCACCAACAGGCTATTCTCACTTAGTCGGATTTCAGTGTAATAGTAGCCCGAGCAGAAGCAGACAGCTCTGAGAGTAAAGTGTAAAGACACTGGTGTAAAGACACTGGTGTAAAGACACTGGTGTAAAGACACTGGTGTACCTGGCCCTGGATGCAGATATCCGAGCCGCGGTCACGGCAGAAGCAAACGCGACATGACACAGACTGTGCTTTTACCACCAAGAGCCATGTCAACACATCCTGCACACAACACACACTTTATTCACATTCAGTCACTGTTTAGTGAGTGACTTGACACTGACAGCTAGCATCAATACAAACCCCAAAGCTGTTTACATCCCGAGAGGGCAAACTACAGAGAGAAAACAGCAGCACAAGACAATGACACATAACTTACATGGGCTGTCGTCTCAGTCTACAGAATACACGGCTCTAGGGCTAAAAGTCCTTAAATGAGACATTCCACAGTGATGTGAACTCTGAAGCAGAGGAATGAGACCACAACAGGAAATGGAGGATGCGTGTCTCTGATTGGTCCAGACGGCTGTAGGGGCGTCAAATGCGCTCATCTCATTGGTCTAACACTGAGCACCCGGAATATTTCCCGTCTGACTTCGCTGATTGACGTGTATATTTCAATAATTTATTCAGCATCAAATCAATTATTGAAAAGCTAGATTGTCTTCACCTGTTCAGTTACAGTTTGGGCTTTTCAATCAGCTGGGTGGTTGAAACAGGGCCACTGTTATTCGCATTCAGCACCTTGGATAGGGCCATAGGTTCATTACAAATACTAACATCTATGTTCATCATCACACAATAAATATATGTTTTAAATGTAAAGAAAAACTGTGCGTTGTAAGTTCTATGCAAAATCTTCTCTAAGATTCTCATCACATTAAATTAGGGAATAATGTTATGAAACGTAAGTCTTATGTAAGTTAAACGACGGAGCGCGGCCCTGCTCTGTTCATATCTAAGGTCAATTCCAGCCCTATTCATTTGTGTTGTTTCTGGGAGTACAGCTCCAACAGCTGATGCCCAGACTGGCGCACATCTTGTACTAAAGTTGCACACAGACTGTAGTGCCACACACAGACTGTAGGAGCCGCACACAGACTGTAGGAGCCGCACACAGACTATAGAGCCGCACACAGACTGTAGGAGCCGCACACAGACTGTAGGAGCCGCACACAGACTGTAGTGCCACACACAGACTGTAGGAGCCGCACACAGACTGTAGGAGCTGCACACAGACTATAGAGCCGCACACAGACTGTAGAGCCGCACACAGACTGTAGGAGCCGCACACAGACTGTAGGAGCCGCACACAGACTGTAGGAGCCGCACACAGACTGTAGTGCCACACACAGACTGTAGGAGCCGCACACAGACTGTAGGAGCTGCACACAGACTGTAGAGCTGCCCACAGACTGTAGAGCCACACACAGACTGTAGGAGCCGCACACAGACTGTAGGAGCCGCACACAGACTGTAGTGCCACACACAGACTGTAGGAGCCGCACACAGACTGTAGGAGCCGCACACAGACTGTAGGAGCTGCACACAGACTATAGAGCCGCACACAGACTGTAGAGCCGCACACAGACTGTAGGAGCCGCACACAGACTGTAGGAGCTGCACACAGACTATAGAGCCGCACACAGACTGTAGAGCCGCACACAGACTATAGAGCCGCACACAGACTGTAGTGCCACACACAGACTGTAGGAGCCGCACACAGACTATAGAGCCGCACACAGACTATAGAGCCGCACACAGACTGTAGGAGCCACACACAGACTGTAGGAGCCGCACACAGACTGTAGAGCCGCACACAGACTGTAGGAGCTGCACACAGACTGTAGTGCCACACACAGACTGTAGAGCCGCACACAGACTGTAGGAGCCGCACACAGACTGTAGGAGCCGCACACAGACTGTAGAGCCGCACACAGACTGTAGAGCTGCCCACAGACTGTAGAGCCGCACACAGACTGTAGGAGCCGCACACAGACTGTAGGAGCCGCACACAGACTATAGAGCCGCACACAGACTGTAGAGCTGCACACACAGACTGTAGGAGCCGCATACAGACTGTAGGAGCCGCACACAGACTGTAGGAGCCGCACACAGACTGTAGGAGCCGCACACAGACTGTAGGAGCTGCACACAGACTGTAGAGCTGCACACAGACTGTAGAGCCGCACACAGACTGTAGGAGCCGCACACAGACTATAGAGCCGCACACAGACTGTAGGAGCCGCACACAGACTGTAGGAGCTGCACACAGACTGTAGAGCTGCACACAGACTGTAGGAGCCGCACACAGACTGTAGGAGCCGCACACAGACTGTAGGAGCCGCACACAGACTGTAGAGCCGCACACAGACTGTAGAGCTGCACACAGACTGTAGGAGCCGCACACAGACTGTAGAGCTGCACACAGACTGTAGGAGCCGCACACAGACTGTAGAGCTGCACACAGACTGTAGAGCTGCACACAGACTGTAGAGCTGCAGCCATAATACATCCATGGCTGCAGCTCGGTGCGCTGTCGCTTTAAGAGGCTGTAGTTGCGCAGAGGCGCACCAGCAGCGTCACATGATTCTTCTCTTGTGACAATCCAGACAGAAAGAAGCCAGAGTTCAGCGCACTTTCTGAGTGGTATGGATCTTTCCTGTGGTTCTTGTGCCAATCAGGGCCAACTGTGAGGAGCGCCATGGAGCTCAGTTAACCACAACAGCACCTTACATTACATTCCGATCTGGAAAGTGGCATTTGGAGAAGATTGTTTTTCTTTCCGTCGCAGCAACAAAGTTGGCGCATGGAAAGAGACGAAGTTTTCAGTTTTTTTTTAGTTTTTGTTGTTTGGTCTTCTCGTGTCTCCGTTACCTGTTGAAACCAAGACCAAAGCTCACGTTGTGTTTGCGTAATCTCGGTCATATTCCCAGTGAAGCAGCGCACAGGACAGTACTGGGGCATCACACCGCACAGCTGAGATGGTGGACAGTAAACCTCTGCTTCAAGACAGACCTCCCGCCTACAACGCAGTCCCAGGGGTCTACGAGTATGGCCCCCCGCCCCAGCAGGGCTACGGGGCCATTCCTGCGGCCGTCCCACCGCCGTACCAGTGCCCCCCAGGACAAGGCAAGTCCCGACGCTTCACTTTCGTTTATCACAAAGTAACATGTTGTCAGTGATTGTGGGTGACGCGCGTCTGAGATCAAACAGGCTGTGTGCTTCTGAGACTTTTATAGATATTGTGTTATTGTTGCTGCTTCATAAAAAACGGACCACGATGTTTGTAACAAGGAAGTTCTGCGGACTTTCTCATACATGTCTTCCTGTTTCCTACCAGTCATTAGGCCTACTGTTTATAGCTGTGTGGACTACAAGGTCAACACATTATCTGATAAAAGGTCCAAAGTTCATCTTACACACTTTTATTTTTAAGTTTCAACAAATAATTTACCCTTATATTTTCTAATACAAAGTCATGCAAAAGATAGTTAAAAGTCTATGAGAATATGAAGTGAAGGTGAGTAAGTATTGTTGTTTTTAATGTTTGTTTCTCTTTTCTCCAGCATCCCACACGGTCCCGCCGGTGTCCCAGCAGCCGTACGCCGGGACGTATGCCATAATCCAGCCCTCTGTGGTGGTGGTGGGGGGCTGCCCGGCCTGCAGGTGATCTCACACACGCACTGTTGTTTGTTGATGGCCATACCTGCTTGTCTACTCTCATAGGATATCAGGAGCTAAGCAGTACAGATTCTGGTTAGAATTGTGATGGGAGACTGCTTTGAATACAAGTGCCACACTGTGACCTAATGTGGCTCAAAAATAAAAACGGTTTTCATTTAAACATTCCAGAATGTGATCTGTGAGAGGATGGTCGGTGCTGGTCAAGGGTCTGGGGGCCGCTTCTTCACTCTGCTCCAGGGCAGCTGTGGCTACAATATAGCACATTTGTTATGTGTTGAATCTGTGTGACCATAATACACAAACGAGCACTGTGTTTATATAAAAAACGTAATTGTTATTCTGATTGTCCAGAGTCGGGTTCGACCAAAAACTAGGTGTGTTATTGACTCATGTTTACCGTAACAGGTTTTATTTGGCTCCTGAGAGACGCAGAGGTTAAGGAGCCTTTTGATTCGCTTTTATAATGAGTGAATACAGATTTCTTTCGTTCTGCATCCAAGGAAACTCTTAAAGATTGTGATTTTGACTTTGCAATTTGTTACTGATATGCTTAAAACTGTTAACGTTGTGAGTCAACCTTCTGTCAGCTGATGTCATGTGATCAGCAGCGGCTCAACGCTGATGTTAACTTTGCTAATTTACATGAAAGGGTAGTCGTCATGTTGGAATGTTTTAAGACGTGTATTATGAGATTCAGTGGTTTGGATCTTGTCAACCTTTTTTATTAAAATAAGTAAAGAATTAGGGATAGTAATTCATATTTTAGTCTATGTTGTTGACTTCAAACTGAAAGTATACAACCTTAAACCTCCATTGTGCAGAATTATACTAAACAGTGATCTTTTTACTCTATTTTTTTTTTTCTATAAATAATTTTCTCTGTGTATGTAATGAGTGATGTCGTAGCAGGCTGTTGACAAATCAATCAATATATCAAAAATATTTATAAAGCACAATTCATACAAAGTGCTTCACAAGGATAAAAAAACTGAATATAAAACAAAAAAAAAGTGCAAATATATAAAACATTGTATTAAACATCCAGTAAAAAGGATCAAAGTTAAAACATTCTTCCAATAAATAAGACCGTGTCAGTCTGGACTTCAACATATCCTGGGATGTGGCGTGTCTTACGAGTTCAGGGAGACGGTTCCAGATTAGGGCCACAGTCCTGATGTTTGAAATGTCAATCACTCGTAAAGACCAACTGGTTTTTCGCACTCGTCAGTCGCACATAGTTCTGACGTAGCTCTCGGTCACAAAGTACTGTAACAAACTTAAAGCTGAGTTCCTGGTTGGTTGCAGTCATGAGACTTTGTGCTTATTTAAATTAAGGATTAAATTGAGTCTAGAGGCCCTTTGCACCCGGCTCTGGGCTTTCATTTTACAGTAAGTTATAAACAGGAAGTGCTGAGGCCGTCGGTGTGATAATTGCAGTATTTTGACCTTTTCATCACATGACGTTGTTGTTGCAGGGTGGGCGTGTTGGAGGACGACTTCACGTGCCTGGGCATCCTCTGCGCCATCTTCTTCTTCCCCCTGGGCATCCTCTTCTGCTTCGCCCTGCGCCAGAGACGGTGTCCCAACTGTGGGGCCACTTTTGGTTAGAGGGACCAAACCGTGACACGTCTCAATCCACACAGCACTCAATGCAACAGTTGGTTTTTTGTTTTTGCAATCTCTGCACTTAGCCGACACTTACAACATGGATTTATTAGTTCCACCTTTTCAGCATGTTATAGTAATCTTAATTTGCTATGAATTATATGTTAGTGCCTTCATGTCATGCCGATCATGAGAAATTCCACTTATTGCCAATTGGTTTGTAGAATTAGTTGATTTAAGATGAGCAGATTGCACATGTACACTGTGTACCTAATGTTTTGGTAAATGTTTCTTTTTGTGCTGTACGGATCTTTTTCCTTAAATACATGTTTGCCATTGGATCCTTTCAGATCAACAGACTATCAGACATAGTCGTATAACAAGAATACCTTTATAGAGGATTGACATTTATTGTGTAAATACATGTATATTATTGTTTCAGGGGGCCATATTTGCACTGATCAGCTAGGTTTGTACTTTTCCAGGGCCAATGCAGACCTCAGGAACATGCAATACGACAAGCTCTCAACTTATACAGCCAATCACACGTGGACTTTATATCAGAAATGTGTCCTTTTTGAAATGCAGAAACACTGTACATCTATAATATGTACTTTGTTTTAAACCAGACAATCAACAACAGGTCTGTCCCCGTTCGTTCTGATTAGTATCCTATAGTCGATGTCTTCCATTACATTATGAAGAGGTTTTGTAGAAATGGGGAAGGCGATGGGAGGATTGTATATCTTCAAAGTTCTTTTGTATACAACTTACCGTAATTAAAGAATGCTGCGTAAAGTACCTTTTGATTTGTCCTTGACTGTAACCGCACAACATGATAGCTTAAACATCTTTGCATTAGAGAAATCAACACGTTTCTTACCACAATGCAGAAATACATGTTTATTTTCTGTTTGCATTGGTAAACTTGCAGCTGCAGGTATGGTACTGAACGCCATGTGGAATAATTAAAGCTAAAATAATTGAACCATATGTGTCATTTAAGGCAAAAAAAAAGAATCCATGATCTCTTGGAAAGTTATGGCTAAAACCAAACTTAGTACAAGCCACTTTTAGGAAGGAGTTCTCTATGTCAACAGTTCATCATGGAGGGACGCAATGGTCTTCAACAGTACACAAATCTACTGTTTTATGGCAACAATAAGAATCTATAACATCTATGAACGCACAGTAACCATTTTATATTTAACAAACTGTCAAGTGCCGGTGCAGACGTGGTCATTCACTTGCATGTGTCATCACCACTACAAACAAGAGACTGGACAGACATAAAATTCATCTTAAATATAAGGGCATCTTTATAAAATGGTTGAGTTTGCAGTCAGCGGGACATCCCATAATCCACAATGGCATTTTTCATTCAAGTCAGTGTTGTTGATCCGGACCAAAAAACAATTGAGATCCACAAAGTCTGTCAGAGAAGAAGTGGGTCAAATGGCCGGAGCAGAGCGGTCGTTGGTGACGGTGGGGCGTAGCCGGATCGTGGCGAAAGGGTTGCCTCCTCTGAAAACACAACTCTGGATGAGAATATATGTATGGGACCAGCACTGAGAATATCTGACTTACGCTAGATACGGAGCTGCTGCGGGTCTGGAGGTGCCATTTGACTGTTGACAAATGAAAGAGAATTACATTAATAGAGTATATCTTAATTACGTGAGTATCACAGTATGAATGCTTTATTAGGAGTTTTTGCCTTTAGAATTTGATTGGTCAGAATTTCATAATTAAAAAAACATAAGGCAACAATTATAATGCAAAGGAAAAGATCACAACAAACAAACAAAACCTAAAAATATAATACATTAAAAAGGAAAAAAGAAAAGATGAATAAAAACAATAAGCTAAAGAGGTGAAAAAAGGTTTCTTACTGACATTCTGCTCACTTCATGTCATTTCCTTGTAAATCAAGCGATTGCGAATTATTTATGTAGAAGAACGTGTAATTTACGACACTTACCACTAGAGGTCAGTATTGCACAGCAGAATTTTGTGTGAGATGAGCACTTCAACACTAAACCAACACGTCTACACGTACCCCTGGACACATTTTTGCTTGCTTCAGTACCATAAAAAGAGACAATTTTAAACTCCATTGAAGGATCTTGTTTTTCCACTTTCTATTTTAAAACAACCATCTGTCATGTGTTCTTTCCATGCCACAGTACACATGCGTAATGCAGCTTTCAAAACAAACACACGTTCCTTCTTGATCCACATTCATATATTTGACCCATCCCTGAAACACACTCCTTCCTCCTCTTTATCAGCACAAAAGGCCAAACCAGCGAGGGAGCATTTTTCCTTATAGTGACGGTGCATACCAGGGTAACCCCACCTCCCCTGACTGCCACCTCTCACCTTTCACTCTCTGGACCAACCTGCTTGGTTGGAAAATGGTTTTACTCACATCATTTAATGATACCACACTTCCTCAAAAGTTAAACTTTCTCTGCCCAGAAAAGTCCACTGGAAAAAGAAACGTATTTTGCATGGTTTGTCCATGAATGAATGAAATTAGTATGTCAGAAAGTCAGTTCAATATACTGTACTTAATAGTACTGAAAAACAACACTATTATTGTTTCAGAAAAGTAAAACCACACACTTTGAATCAAAAAGGTTCCAGGTAGAGCTTCAAAATGCAACAAAACTAATTATAACATTAAACTGACATGTCTGTTTATAGCTGATCCAAGTTCCAAACATGAACTCAGTAATGAGCAGCTCCACTGTTATTGTTGATCACTTTGCAGGAGGTGAAGACGGTCACACAGGGCATCTACTGTCTGGAACTGTTCCCAAAGAGTCTGAGTTTCCACCTGATCTGAATCCACTCCAGAGTCCTAAAGAGGAACGGTGCATTGTGAACTGTAGCGATGTCCAGATAAAAAACCCAGTGGTTACTGCAGAAGAGATGCAGTGAGTTTTCATCAGACACAGTCAGCAGCGTTTGACCTGCAGCTGCTGAAGCCCCTCTCAGTGGAGGAAAAAGGCCCTCGCATCAATCTGCTGCTTTGCTGAGGAGAAAACATCAGGTCTTGGTGCCAGTAATGTTGTAAACCATCAGAACCATCGAGGCACATCTCTCATCTCAGAATAAAACTTAAACCTTTCAATTTAGTTA
>OZ035840.1:19506538-19577612 GCA_964034765.1 Knipowitschia caucasica
GCAGGACAGGTTGTGAAGGAGCCAGTCTCTGAGCGCAGGAGAAACTGAGAGAACCGACCATGTTCCATAGATCGTCCTGAGCCTGTTTCTGTCTCCCAGGGATACGGACCCTTAATCGAAGGCATGGCTCTGATTATGTAAAGAAAGAGGATGAAATACTGCCATGACCAAGCAATCAGTCCGATAAAGAACAAATGAAATGAACAATAACTCTGTAGTAAAATAAAAACTTTATAAAGAAGCAAGTATAACATCTCTAGCTTTAGCACGATAAGGAAGGTAATCTAACAAGAAGCAAGAATTAAGTATAAATTAATAAGTTTATATACGTTTTTTTCTTCTTCCCACTCCTTTGAGTATCTGCGTGTGTTTCTCTTGTGTATATAATATTTATCATTAATATTATGTAAATGTAAATGAGGGATATTTTCATATTCTTGTATAGCCCTAATTCACAACCGTAGCTTTTACACAAACGTGGAGAACACAAAGATAAGGAAAACACGTTGGTATTGGTCCATAAGGGGCAGATGACCAATGTCCATAAGTGTTGATAAAATAACATCAATATATAAAAATATGAACAAAAATCCAGTGTGTATTTTTTGTGTCCTGTCCTTGTTTCAGAGACAATCAGATGACAGAAGCATCCCATGGTTCCGTCGTGAGCTGCACCGACTCGGAATCGGACGTGGGGCCAGTAGAAGCACAACGCAGCACCGCAGACACCCCGGTGCTGGAGGCCGCTGCCCCCTGTGTAGTGCCTTTGGGGGCAGAGAACGCATCCAGTGACGACGCCCCTCTAACAACGCCCAGAGCCTTCATCCCGGCCAGTGACAGCTTCATCAACAGTCTGGTTTCTGATCGCGACAAACCGGCTGAAGCTCAACCCTCCATTTTAGAAGTGTCACAAGAGGACGCCGCTGCCCCCACGCCCGCCCCGGTGCTTCTGACCCCGGATGATGCGTTCCGGGACAATCCCTGGAGCAACGTGGACCTGGAAGGGGCAGAAGCGGCGCGCAGTGCTCAGGCGGCAGGGCGCGCGGCGGACGGCGACACGAGCGCGTTGACTTTAGACAATCCTCAAAGAACGGGAGAAGAAGAGGCGCCGGTGTGGGCCTGGATCTCTGGTGGAGGCTGTGATGTGGACTTGGAGTCTAAAGTCAGCTGGCTCAGTCCCACAGGTACAGTACTTTGGGTTGAAAAGTGTTTGCAGTGGGAGTATGCAAAAAGATGTTAGTTATGAATTCAGATTTTTGGATTTGCAATTTGAACCACAAAAAATCTTGCGTATGTAAGTGAAAAGGTCCACACCATCTCATTTGCACAGTATGTTATTACAACTCAAACCAAACTTTAAACCAAATATGGCTTTTTATAATTTTTCATCCATCCATTTGCCTCTGCTTTGTCCGTTGCCAGGTCGCGGGGGCAGCTGTCTAGATATCAATGGATTTCATATACAATACTAATAGTTTTGATTGTCAAGAAAGGCTGTTGGAAAAGGGAAATGTTGTCAAATCAGCAAATCAGACCACAACATAATGTCTTGGCAGAAAACACACAGTTTAACCCTGTGTGTCACTAGTTCCCACGTTATGCTGAGAGCTGATTGGCTGAGGTGAGGGCGGTCCTCGCTTTGTCACTTTTCTGAAAAAATGGATCCAAAGATGAGACAATGGTCAAAAACACATGAAGGTTAAAACTAGTGGTAGAACTAGAATAACTATTAGATTGATTTGAATGTTAGGTACCCCAGCTTTAATGAAGGTTTCCCTGCAGGTGTCCTCACCAGCTCTTTGTCTCTCACTCCCGTCCAATCTGCCGCCTGGAGTGACGAACGTGAACGCAGAGACGTCACCAGCAGAAAACCCTTGGAGAGAAGCCATGTAAGTTCACACATCTAAGGCAAGTTTATTTGTACTGAACAAACCCAGATAGAAACAATCACACAAGGCATTCAAATGATAAATAATGACAGTACATTGAAAATAGTACAGATAAAATCCCTCCGTTGCATGCACAGCTAAACAGAACTGTCTTAACCTGGATTTGAACATGGAAGCCTGTCTCACATTTTCAGGAAGACTGTTCCGACATGTACCTTGTATCAACTGGCTGGGTTTGTCATAGTCTCTGTGTCTCTGTGCTCGCTCAGTCTGTGTGGGTGCGCAAAGGAACTCTGCGCTGGTGGAGGGACTGGAAGCCTCAGCGCTGGGTCGACGTGACTGTGGCTTTGGAGCAGTCCACAAAGTCAGACGGAAAGAAAGACAGCATTTTTTTTGTTTACTACACACAGTACGACGAGAAAAAGGTTGGTATTTCAGAAATCAACACACATCATTCAGTTTCAGCTATATTGAAATTCTAAAATATAGGTACAGTATGTGCTGTATTGGTTGTCTGGTCACAGTGGCATATACACATATACAAAGACATTTTAATGAAACGTATAAACAAATAAATACTATATATGTATAATTATGAATTAGAGCGTACATACATGCAGTATCTCACTAATAAAAAATGATAAAAATGAGGAATTACCATATGCACCTGTCCACCATACATAGAATATTTGCGTTTGGATTATATTGCATTAAAAAATGACGTGTTCAAAATCCCTTATAAAGATGACCATGATTCAGAAAGTTAAATTCAAAAAGGTTTATTTCCCTAATACAAAAAGAATCTAAAACAGCTGTTCGGACCAAAAGTAACTATCCCTTATTCTCTATATAAAGTATAAAAGTATAACTCTGAGTGGGCGCTCCACATCAGGTCACACACTGTCCCTGGTCCGGTAAAAAACTAACTAAACACATTCAAGCTATTCATTAAGTAAATGTGCAGGAAGAAAGGGGCGTGTCGTATCAGGCAGGTCTTGGGTCCAGGGTCCGGCCTCTTCCATCATGTCCCCTCTGTCTCGCCGGACCTGAACAGAAATCATTCACGCACTACCCCTCCCTAATTCTATAGAAATATTACTTCCTTGAGATAAGGCCGGAGGCTCTCTGGGTCCCCCTCCTTCTTCAAACAACTGGAAGGATTAGCAGAATCCCCCCAGATTACCTATCATTAACTCACTCATGCACTTTGGACAAAAATGGGACCAGGGGAGAAGAGCAATACAAGGTCTTTTTTTTTGCTTGGAAAAATACAGAGTTCAATTCCGGGTCAATCAAATTCACATCGGCTTTTAGTCTATATTTAATACAACAATTACAATCTCAAAATTGTTATTAGAATTTACTTTGAAAAATCAATAAAAAATCCTTAGGCCTGTTATAGTTAATGTTATAATGATGATTCAAAGTGTGTGTTTATCTGCGTTTTAGTACCTTCAAGTCCTCATCAGTGAAATCACAGCACTGGTCCCAGTTATCAGAGACTGCTACTACGCCTTCGCCGTGTACACTGCCCAAAGAACCAAGCAGCGGTGGCCTTTGGTCCTCGCTGCTCAAACGGAGAAGGACCTGATGGACTGGGTAACGTCTCTCACACCATCTCCCTCACGCCCCCTCCCACAGAACGCACTTTCATGATCATTGTGTGCGTTTAGTTGTCGCTGTTGTCCGACTGTTGCTGTGAATGTCGAGGGATCTGCGGGCCGCCTTCTCGACACGCGCTGTGGTCCACCACCTCAAAGGGGGACGTGATGGTTCATGAGCCGTCCTTCACGCTAGAATCTCCCGCCACCGCGTTCTCATGTGATCTCATGTAAGCGGCGCCAGGCCAAGTGCAATTATAGTACCCCAGGGTTTACTTTATTATCTCATTACTTTAGTATTTTATTTAATTCTATTATCTTAAACAATAGATCCTGTTTGATGTGTCCAACATGAGTTCTCTTAATGCCTCTTTTTTATATTCTGCTGTAAAGTGCGCAACAATGACATTATTTCTTACATCTAAGTAATAAGATATTGTATGGACAAACTATTCTAATTATTTGTATTTAGAATACAAATAAGTATTTAGAAGACAATATTCAGATGTCAACGTGACAATTGTGTTGAAAACAAGCTACAAAAAGTCTTGGTTGAGGTTCAACATCTGCTTTAAACATTTCCTTTCTGGTTAGTTTTATGTTTTTAACTTTCTCGATCGAATATTTTGCAGTCATCTCTACCCCTGACCATCAATGGCTTTCAGAATGATAAAAGTAAAGATGGTTGTCATGGGGATGGACAAGGAATGGTCCTCAAAATGTTGCATGAGAGACGCTGCAAACTTTGCATTGCTTCAAAACTACAATAACAATATTACCAATAGTTTCTAATATCTCCTTCTGACTGTATGTTCCTCTTGCTTAAGCTAACCAAAGCTAACAGTGACTACCAGGTGTGATGCTCTTGGCTGTGCTCTTGCCTGTGCTGCCCTAGGTTCTGGAGGCAGGTCCCGGGACACCTGCGCTTGGTGGAGTCCAACAGTCTGGGGCTGGTGTGGGGCATCGGGTGGGACGGCACTGCCTGGGTCTACCGTTTTCCGGGTAAACGTTCTGATCGGAAACGCTTTTCAGGGTCTCCCATTCATCTGCTTTCTGCCATAACCCTTTGCACCTGCCTTGATCTGGTCATGGGTTGTGATGTTTTTGTATAATAAGAATTATTTAGAAAAGAGAAACCCATAGGTTGAATACTCATGTACACATAAAACAGCCAAGCTTAGCCAAAACAATGTTAATTTTCATAACAGAAGAGACGCATCTTGTGTGGATTTTATGGGACGTCAAATCTAGTTTGTGAGACCGTTTTCATGGCCCCTGGGAATTATGATTCAAAGCTACATCTCTCAAGAAAACAACCCCATAATTTACTGTCATTTAACTTAAACTCAATTGGCAATAGTAAATGAAACATAATTTGCCTACAAGAACACTTTACCTGCAGCTTTGGGTCAATCCAAACATGTTCAGAAAAAATCTACCAGACACTGTCCAAAGTCATGTTAAATGAATGTAATCCTTTGGTAAAAATACCTCCATAATAAAAAGAAATTGTCTTTGAATTTTATGACATTGATGTAAGAATTCCATATGAGAACTTAGCATTGATTTTTTCTTCTTTTAAAGAGAAATACAATATTTCCTGATGGCTCTGTCACCGCAAGAGCAGTCGTTCCTCTTGTACAAATGGACCACATGCACTGAATGTCCTACAGACTACACAAATGTATGCAATGCTAATCAGCTGTGTACTTGTAGGAGACCCAGCTGAGACGCAGCAGCAGACCGATGTCCGTAATGTGTACGTGTATGAAAACCAGAGATGGAACCCCATGACGGGATACACAGACAAGTAAAAGTATACATTTAACATTTATTCTGTCTGATTTGAACTAATTGTTTTGTTCTGTACAGGGGACTTCCTACAGATCGCCCGATGTGGAGTGATGAAAGTGGGCTTAAGGAATACACTAAAAATACAACTCACCCTCCCACCCCTCAGTGGTCCTGGGTAAGACTGACAAGTTTATACATTTACTCAAGACAAATTATAAATCTAATTTAATTCTATTCAGATTTCAGAATGGGCTGTAGATTACAATCTCCCTGGTGGCACAGACAAAGATGGGTGGCAATATGCAGCTGACTTTCCTGTGTACGTTTAACACAAGTGGAAATACTTAATGAACCGTGTTATAAGACGCCATAACACGAAACCTTTACCTTTCAGGACTTTCCATGGGCACAAAACGTTGAAAGACTTTGTCAGGAGAAGAAGATGGATAAGGTACTGCTGCATGCCTGTGACTGTATTTACATGTTTATGATTAATATATGACTCTTCAATATCAGAAAGTGTAAGATCACCCTTGCAGCACCATGGCAACAGGTCCCGCCCATCCCACTGAGTGACATCTGCCTGATGCCCTGTCTGGCTCAGAGTAAGATGGTGCATGTGCCTGTGTGGGCCATCAGCGAGAAGGGGGACGTCCTGTGCCGATTGGGAGTGAGCCCTCAGAACCCTGCGGTGAGAACTGCTTTGTTATAGTTTAGGTTTTCTAAAGTGTGGAAACTTGAACTGTGTCATCTCTGTTCCACAGGGAACCTCCTGGCTGCACGTCGGCACTGATCAGCCGTTTAAGTCTGTGTCTATTGGAGGAGCCAACCAGGTGTGGGCTATCGCTAAGGATGGCTCTGTGTTCTACAGGGGATCAGTGTCACCTCAGAACCCTGCGGGTTAGACTTAACATTCATGTGCTTGTTAATGGGAATAGCTTTGTGTTCCGTCACTGAGCACATCTATGCGCCCCCTACAGGAGAATGTTGGTACCACATACCATCTCCTCAGAGACAAGCGCTTAAACAACTTTCAGTGGGACGTACATCAGTGTTCGCTGTAGATGAAAACAGTAAGTCTTTACACTCTCAGGGACATTTTGACCATGTGTCTCAAAATGGTTTTGTTTGTTTTTACGTAGGCAACTTGTGGCACAGACAGGGCCTGACCCCGAGTTATCCCCAGGGCTCAGCCTGGGAGCTCATCTCCAACAACGTTACTAAAGTCACTGTGGGCCCTCTGGACCAGGTCAGTCAAAGTGAAACTTGGTATGAATGAAGTTTGGATAATTGTGTCAAAACAGGAAAGACATTTGATCTTTAACATGTTCTATTTTTCTCTATATTCCACAGGTGTGGACCATAGCAGAGGGAGTGCCAGGATTTCCTTTGGAGTCTCCTGGAGCCATATGTCACAGAGTCGGAGTTGGACCAATGCAGCCGAGAGGCCATTCTTGGGACTTTGGCATCGGGGTAAGTAGTCAATTTAGTGTTCGCTAAAGTAAAGTGAATACTGTAGATAACATCTGTGTGGTCTTTTAGGGTGGATGGGAACACATTAGTGTTCGAGGAAACTCAGCAGAGGCCCCCCGGACCACCCTGCCCTCTCCTCGCAGCCCAGCCCCTCAGCGCCTCTCCAGTCTGGACAATGGCTCTCCTGTGAGCGTGTGAGCACAGACATCGCTCACCTTCATCTTCCACAGGTTTAAGGGAATGCACTGTGCTCAGAGAGGATGGATCCAACCTTCCTGATGAATGAATGTTACAAGTTTCCAAAGGCAGAAATCATGCAAGTTTTCAGCACAAAAGGGATTCATTTACAAAGACTGGGTTCCATTTGCTCGTTGCAAGGGTCTGATATTTCGTAGCGATAATTCAGGAGTGTAAAAAGGGCAGTTTGACATGTTGCACAATAGTTTGTTTGGTGTTGCGTTGTTTGCATGTGACCAGTCTATTTATTTATTTATCATCGTTTGGATTTGTTCATTCCATTCTTGCCTGTCAATGTTTGCCCCACAAGTACAATAATCCATCTAGATACAATGAACAAAAACTTCAGTCGATATATCCCTGAATGAATTTTGCCGTGCAAAAATGCCTTTAGCAATAAATGTGAATTCTCTTAAGACTGTTGATCCTGAACAACCTTCTGTCAATCGTTTTACAAGAGCATTGGACTGAAGAGGAACATGTTTGGGGTGTTGCAGAAGTTTAAATGCACAAAATAAACTACAAGGAATTATCGTGAGTGAATCTTTTTTTATTTTCATATTAAATTGTGTAATTATAAACACTTCAATTAATTACACTAAGAATGAACAATATTAAAATATTACACTTTTAAAATCTATTTTAAGACAATTCACTCTCAGTTATGTCTCAATTCAGCCGTTTACAGTCTGCGACAGATATGTTTGAATGAAATTAGCTTAAATTACAAAATGAACAAAAGAAACCTCAGTTTAAATCAAATACACTGTTCCCATTTACAAACAGAATCATCAATATACATCAGTACAATTCAACATTAAGTTACATTTTTAAAATGTGCAAGATTAAGCAAAAATGTATACTGTGATCTTAAATAATCTTCAAGTTTCACTGAAAGGGTTCAGCAGAGGTTTGTCGACAGTGTCTTCTGAGTCAAACTGTATGAGCTACAGTGCGGAGTCATGCAAACTATTTCACTTTTTTACCAATCCATAGTATTGTATAAGAAACAGGAGCAGACAGCAAAATAAAGCCAGTCTGTTGATGATAATAAAGCTTTTGCACTTGGTCTCTTCCATGGCGCCCGCGGTCCTGCACCAGAGACGCACAAACCAGCTTCTTTACTTGACAATCAAGTCCAACGCACAACTGTACACAAACCGCTCAATACATCTTTTTTTTTATATAAAAAAAAAAAACAATCCATAGTGAAGTACTTTCCCCATTTTGATGGCCCACTGTCTGAAGAGTACACAGGCACTGCAGTAAGACCAGCGAGAAACAGCAAAGAAACAACACAACAGGAGTTCAACAGACTGGGGCTGCACGATCATCGCAATCCAATCACAACCGCAATTTTAGAGTCACAATTATCAGAATAATTGCCGTCTTTACAAAAAAATCTTTAAAAATACAACATGCTTGAAAGAGGGGAGAATGATCTTGATTTGAGAGTTTTGAAATGTCATGTTTTAGATAAAACACTTCTGCTCGTTCCGTAGGCAAATCTCAATAGTCTTAAAGTGCACATTTTCTCAAAGAAACACATGTCAATAAATAATTTTAACTTAACTTTACATTTTTACAGTTAATCTACTCTCATTACTGCCCATCTTTATACACTTGTCTGATGGACGTTTTGGAAATACAACTCTCCTGATGTTTGATATGCATAAAACCCAACTTGTTAAAACACATATTGTAAATCACGTCGCAGTGTTTGTACAAAAAATTACCATTTGATATTTGCCAAAATCGTGCAGCCCAAAACAAACATTTGCAGACATATCAAAAGTTTTAAACTGCACTTTTAAAACATGAGAAAAGTGCCAGATATGGAGGTAATTCTTCCCAAATGTGGATTGAAACTCATGTAATGCTACAGTCTCTCCAAACAGGAGGATATGGAACAATAATTTACTCTCAGAAAGGCAACCACCAAAATAATTACACACCATAAAAGACCCAAATGGACCAAAACAAAGATTTTCATGCTCAAATGAAAACGTATTCCTATGAAGCTGCGTTCAATGTCAAGAGTTTTTTCTTAGTGTTGTCAATTACAGAAGTGCGCATGGAGACGAAATCCCACAGAGCTGGAATGTGCTTGATGAGAACATGAACGAACACCATTTTAGTGTTTTTTTTATTCCATGAGAAAATGCATGAAAATGTGAAAACACAAACACGTACAAAGAGAATTACTGCGGACCCTCGTCGGTCTTACAGCGTTTATTGCAGCCGTCCAGTTCATAGTTTTGTCAGTGTAAAGTACAATTCTGCCTGAGAAAAACATCACCTTTTATCCCAAGATACGTCCTCGTTTCAGCCAAAGATTTACTCGACAAAAGTGCAACGTCGTGTCAGTTGTGTGACGCCGAATCAGTCCTTCTCTCCATCTTCCCCACTTCCTACAGGGAGAACACAGATATTAACTCTTTTTCTTTTATTGTGAAATAGACAAAAGGTGACACCCTGTAACTTAGTAAGAGATAGTGGACAACTTCTATCATTAACAGAAATACTCAGAAGAAAATGTAGGGAGACATTTGTGGGAAGCCAAGTTGCTGTATAGATAGTGCTCTGGATTTAAGAGTTTGTGAAGCAATTCTGCTACTTTGGCGCTTAAAGGGTTAATGAAAACAAATGTAATGGAAGAGCTTTTCTGTAAAGCAGTATTGTTCAAAGGGATTTGAACAAGCTTTCATTAAGTTGGTCACAAACACTGCAAAGTATTAAGTATATTAAGTATTCAATGTTTCAGTATACACCATTATCTCTTGTAAGTGTATTGTCAGTGTGCCCCAGGGCAGCTGTGGCTACAGTAGTTTATCACCACCGTGTTTGGAGTGAAAGAAAAATGACATCTGAAGCATCTTTGAGTATCCTGAAAAGTGCTATATAAAACCAATGCATTATTATTATAATCATCATATTTCCCCTGAAAGAGCAGGTTTTTCGGGCTTATAAATATTTATATTCCCATTTGAAGTAATTTACCACCCTAATTTAAAGATACATTTCAAATTGGCATCCATTGTCCCCACATCAACTAAGCTAGTTCCATAAGCAAATATTGTTTCAGATTTGCCTCCGATATCCACTACTTTTTCCCACAATATCCGTAAGACATCAAAGTTATGACATCACTACAGCACAGAGCCATCAATAAATGACTGATATTTTGGAGCATTTGTAGATGGTGTCATGGGAACAGGATGTCTGCGCGTTACCATGACAGCGCGTCACTTGCCTCCTTGCTCGATGTCGGAGTCGGTGAGGTGAGTGAGGGAGAAGCTGGCAATGCTGGCCGGAGAGATGGAGAAGCGCGAGTAGCTGGAAGTGGAGCTCCAGCGCGGCACCGTGCCCAGGCCCCCAGCCCCAGATGTGGGCAGAGCTTTGGGACCAGGGGAGAAGTCATCGTCCCACTCAAAGCCACCGCCCTCCTCGTCCGTGGAGCTCTCGGAGTTGGTGAAGCGGTTCAGATAACTGGCTTTGGAGGCAGAGCTGCTGAACTCTGGGACGTGATTGTTTGAGCTTCCGGAGTGGTCACCGAGTTCTTTGGTGGGTGTATCCTAAAAAATACAACAACAGCAATCTGGTCAAAGCTGGGGGTCCAAACTTTCAAGTAACTAACAATAATCGAAGAAATGAAATCCATGTGACTAGTTCTTGGCTCTAAAACAGTATTTTCTTTTTTTTTTTTTTTTTTTTAAATCATGCATTTCAAGATTAGTGGGTTTTTTCCAGGCATTTGTTTGGCGTCTGTATTTTCCTTCTCATCCTTATGATAATATAAACAAATAAATGTCACAATTGACTTGTTAAACCTAACAAAAAAGATATCTTCTCTGATCATTATTGTATATGTTTTTGTTCTTCGCACGACTTATAAAATTGTAAATGAGAAACAAGCAAAAAAACACCAATACAAACATCCTTGGCTCTTGGCTCATATTTCAGTTTTGAAAGTTGAACGCTTCCTGTAGTAGAATCTTAAACTATCAGTTACAGAAATATGGTAACGGAGCATTCACGGTTCAATTCACTCATGTGGACGTGAGCATGTTTACATTCATTATGTCAGTCTTTAGTTTAGACAAGCTGATGCCCACCTTCAAAAGAGAAGACAAAATTAACTTGTTCATTTTACTGAGTATTTCATCAATAATTAAGGAATTATCTGAAGTAAAGCGTAAGTTTAAAACCACAAAAACCTACTCACTCCTTTACAGAAAAGTCTGATCTCTTTGTTGTTGTTTGTTCCTGTCCTGTCTTTGTTAATATGGCTATGTATTATTTGTGTTCAAAAAAGCTTAACAACAACAACAACAATAATTATAAATGATTGTTTTCACATGTATTTTTGACCTCCATTATATCTTTAGATCAGAGAAGGTCAAACTGAGGAACACCCTCACTCAGCACAAGCCGTCAAACAGTGACGCACAGGACTGTTTTAAAGACGTTGTTCAATTATTTCATAATTTTATTTTGGAAAAAACAAAATGTATAATTTACAAAAATAAAATGATGTACCCCAGTTTTAACTGTACCTATACTGTGTACCTTTTTGTCTGCCATAATAATCATTTGGATAGTAATCACAATGCTATATATTAATAATAACCAATGGTAATCCTATGACACGTTACCTGATCAAACAGATACACGGTGACATCATCAAAGAAGGACACGGCTCTCCTGGAGTTGTCTGCGTTGCCAGTCGTAGCCAGTCCGGAAGCTGCCGAGTTGATGCAGAGCGAGGTGGGCTTCAGTAAGCTCCGCAGGTTCTTGGCCTCGCTGTCGTCGGAGATGATGAGCGGTACCGGGTGCGTGGCCTCGTCCTCGCTGTCGGAGCTGGAGCTGTTGAGTCTGTAGGCGCGCAGGTCTTCGTCATCCGAGTCCTCGCTGTTCTCGTCCTCCTCGTCCGCCTCCATGCCGTCCTCGTGACCTTCCAGCCGGCCCAGGTAGCGCCCCTCCACGTCCGGCTCTTTGATCTTGGAGCTTTCGCTGGCATGTAGTTCGGTTACATTGATGTGACCGTTTTCGTCAGTTACGGGCAAAAGTTCGTCAGCAACTGGCTCAAGTTCTGATTGTTCTGCGGGTGGCAAAGTGTGTAAAAACTCAGCTTTTATTGTTGCATCTTCCTCATTGTCCACAGAGATATTTGCATTTTCTGAATTGTGAAATTGTGAGTCGTATGCCTCTCCAACTTCAAGCACCAAGTCTTCAGAAGTTTGCATATGAGAAGAGTCCAAAACCAAGCTTATATTCACTTCTACTGCTGGCGTCTCATCACCGATCGGCCCGTGACTGTCGCTCAACCACATGGCTTCCACTGAACCTCCCGCAGCAGTCTCTTCTGCTTTCTTCTCTGGTTCGGATTCATTGTCCGAGAAATAGGCAGAGTCTCTGTAATGGGTGCTCATGATGAGTGGCTGAGGTGGGCTGGCATTGTCGGGCTGTTCTGCAGGTTCCTCTGAGCTCCCGTCGTCAAGTCTCTCCACGTCCGATATAACTATTTCAGGTGGAGCCAAAATATTAGCAGCGCCGCCAGGACTAGCTTCATTCTCACAGATTTGACCATTGTGAAGATCTTTGACGCCAGGTTGGGAATTCCACTCTGGTGACTCCATGTTTTCTGTTTCATAGCCACTGTCTGATATTTTATAAGGAGGTTGAAGTTTGCTTGGCTTGGCCTGTGCATTCTCATACTCTTGCTTCTCATCGATTCTGTGGATATCGTAAGAGTCCAGAGAATCAGGAGTTTCTGCAGTATTTTCCATTGTCACTAATGCCGTAGATGCGCTGTCTTCGAGTAAACTATCCTGGCTGATTTGATCCAAAGACGGGCCAGACACCAGTAAATTAGATCTTCCGAGTTGTTCAGGGTTATTGTCTAAAAAAGCTTCTTCTTGATCAGAAAGTGTAGTTTCCATTTCTACGTCGGTCTCCTCAATGAACTCACTAAACAGATCATTACTAGTCAAATCTTCGCTTTGCCTGATATTTTCAGGTATGTTGCAGTCAAAGGGCTTGAAACCTCCGTCTGAGGCAAAGGGCTCATCTTCGGAATTTGGTGTTTTGGCATCTACGCACAAGGAATCTATAGTGGCACTAACAGAAATAGTTTGATCTGCTTCGCTCGCTAATGCCTCATATCTATCAGAGGTAGAATCAATACCAGAGTCCAAACCTCTGACAGCAGACTGAAGCGGACTCAGGTCTTCAAAATCGCTTTGAGCTACTGTTGCATCGTCCTCTGTCACCACGGTGATTGCGGGCACCTGGGTTTCACTTTCTGAACCTGACTGGCAAAGATCGTCCTCTGTGTGCAAACCCTTCTGCCCTGTGCTAGTTAAGGTTGGTTTTAAATAAGACTCTGCTAAACACAAGTTGCCCAAATTGTCAAAATTATCCCATGAAGACATTTTGAACCTCTCCTCTGGTTCATGCGATACCCCAGGTGTGAGAAAGTTCTGCTGTGGACTCATAAACCCTTTGAGGAGGGTGTGGTCACTTAAAAACATAAAATTGTCTGTTAGGTTATCAGAATTCTGAAGCCCAGCTGCATCCACATCTTTCTTAGCCTCCAAATCTGAAGTGTGATGGGCTTCCGAGCGACCCTCTGAAAAATAAGTCCCATAGTTTTTATCTTTATCGACCTGTGGAGCAATGTCTTCATGAAAAGGGTTCCTACTGCGTTCTGGAAGCTCCATGAAATGTCTCCAGGGCGGCGAGTCATCATGCTTAGATTCTTCTTCTGTAAAAATGTTTGTGTGGTAAGGGCTGTCATTTTCTAGAGATGACCAAATATGACTATCAGGTAAATAAGAATCCTTTGAATCAATACTTTGATGAAAAAAGTCTGCATCTGTGCTCGACTCATCCAGACGAACATCTTGAAGAACAACAAAGTCTTGTCTATTGTCCATATTATGACCACTGGAGGCATTTTCTCCAACTACACCATCCCCTGGTTCTTCTAGCTGAATATAAAACTCATTTCCATTGGACTGTTTCTGAGCGTCAAACACTGAGAGGATCCCAGGGATTCCTGAAGGAGTGCTGCTGCTGCCGTCTGCTGCTCTGTTTGATGCAATGGGGAAATGAGCCTGGATATCTTCCATGGACACAGGGAAGAAGGTGCTGTGGTAGTTTAAAGTGGTGTCCATACCAGAGTGTCCGTGGTTACCCTCATAGTGGTCATGCTTTGCCGCTTCCCAGACGTATTCAAAACTCAGACCTTTACTGGTTTCTGTGACAGTGAGAACCTCATCGATCTCCTGGCGAAGAGCATCGTCTGCAAACTGGTCCAGGATGGGGAAGGACGAGTGGCTGATAGTGGTCTGCCGTGTGGCAGGGTTTGGTTTGAGCGCGTCCCAGCGCTGCTCAAAGTCCTCCTCCATGTCCTTCTGGCCCTGCATGCGCAGGTAAGTGAGCAGGCGATGCACCTCCTCAGCCGTTGCACGCTTGTCAGGGGACAACCAACAGAACTGCAGGACCTCATACCTGCAAACACATGTGGACAATAAGCTCACTACAATCATGGTGGTTGTATTTGATATCACAAAGCAGCTCCATGTGACATCAGAGCAGCTCCATGTGACATCGGAGCAGCTCCATGTGACATCGGAGCAGCTCCATGTGACATCGGAGCAGCTCCATGTGACATCAGAGCAGCTCCATGTGACATCAGAGCAGCTCTATGTGACATCAGAGCAGCTCTATGTGACATCAGAGCAGCTCTATGTGACATCAGAGCAGCTCTATGTGACATCAGAGCAGCTCTATGTGACATCAGAGCAGCTCTATGTGACATCAGAGCAGCTCTATGTGACATCAGAGCAGCTCTATGTGACATCAGAGCAGCTCTATGTGACATCAAAGCAGCTCTATGTGACATCAAAGCAGCTCCATGTGACATCAGAGCAGCTCCATGTGACATCAGAGCAGCTCCATGTGACATCAGAGCAGCTCCATGTGACATCAGAGCAGCTCCATGTGACATCAGAGCAGCTCTATGTGACATCAGAGCAGCTCCATGTGACATCAGAGCAGCTCCATGTGACATCACAGAGAATCCAAGACGTCTTAATTTTATCACATGGAGATGTCTTGGAAAATGTCATACATTTACAGTCATTTGGATATTGCACCCCGAATATATACTGCAGTGGCCTTCCCTTTGAGAGAAAAGTCCAAAATAAGTATTGTAGCCCATACTCTCTGACTATTATTTAATAAATATTAAATTCAGTTGTACAGTGGAACACATCAAAATCTAAAATAACAAGAGGCCAACTAAGTATAAAAGACAGATGTCAGGTGGAGGAGGGAATAGGGCGTTGAACCGTTTAAACAAAATATTTTGGGGATTTAACAATTTAGTGTAGTTATTAGTCAATCAATTTGTCATTGCCAACTAATTTAGTAATGGAACTATTATGAAAAATGGATGGAAATGAAAATATGTTTACAAAGTATTCTTTATCAAATAATCCAATGAGAAAGAAGTCATCCATGTTCTCTGTTGTGGTCAAATGTATAGAAATCCCATATCACTGATCTTTCGGGATATAAACTAATCAATTAATCAAAAGAAGCCAACTGCCTTAAAACATTTTTTGGGTAAATTGCATTACACTCAATTCGATGAAAAGTACATTTTATTTAAATAATTTAGGGGCATAATCAAAAAGAACAACAAGAGCAATCATTGTAATAAGATACATGAGCATCAGCAGGTTTGCAGCATGTACTCACCATCTGTCGGAGTACGGCAGATCCAGCTGTGGCTTAAACAGTTTGACTTGCTGTTCCTTGATCACATGATTGAGAACCTCGCGGTCTGACAGATGTGGATACGGCTGGTTGGCAGTCTCAAAAAGCTCCCACAAAGTCACCCCCAGGGCCCTGCACAGACAGACAAATCTTGTATCTCAATCCAGGCTTCATACGCTCTCTGTTTGTAACAGTTGTAACAGCTCTGATTTAATTTGTCTGTTTAGATAGTTCACCTTTCAATATATACTTAATTACAACATATGCTTTGTTATTGAGATACAAGTCTCTTGTAACAGGACCTCCTTATGCAACCATGCAATTTATGACCGGAAAGCATTTGGGCAATGAGTCGTGAAGTCAGAGGGGGGCTGAAGAGACTTTACAGTGAGATGCTTGAGGTTGGCGTGTCAGTGTCTTTTTTGGGACCAAAGCCAATCTTTACATTAATAAAAAGCAGCTGCCTTCTTTCATGTCAACTTATAATTTTAAATTATTCAGAGCTTGCCAATGTGATACACATCTAATAAGTTAATCGGTGTAGCAGAGAATGGCACTTACCATACATTACTGGCCTTGGTCTGCTCCAAAGCAATGACTCCCCCATGGCGTTCACACACAAGCTCTGGAGCTAACCAGCGAAGAGGAGCAAACACATCGTCCTCTGTGATGATGTAGTCCTCCTATTAAAGCAAAAGCTTCTGTTTTCAATAATATTCAACCAGTCTTTCAAGGAGTTGAACAATTGTATTTACATTTACCTTATATCTGTAAGGTCCAATGCCATAGTCTCCCACTTTTACCGTTAGGTCAGCAGTCAGGAAGCAGTTTCTCAGTGCAAGATCACTGTGAGACAGATTAAAACAATCAAAATTGTATGATCTACTTCAACAATAGAAAGTGTTACATGTACATTACAAAACTGATATTTGTTCCATTTGTGAGAATGTGTGTATGCTCCATCCTGAAACAGAACCAAGGTGAGCGTGTGTTCTTTGGGTCACTGGACAAGCTCATAGTGAAGTCACTGATACTCCGCAGACACTGAGAGGGGCTTTGGTTTCCCCTTAGCCCAGAGGCATTCCCTGCACAAGATCCAAGATGCTGTTACTCGGCTAAAGACAAGCATCGTTGACACGAGTGGACCATTCAGAGTCATGCCCCAGAATCCCCAGGAGATCCATGGAGCCTCTTTACTCTTCTCTTATGAGCTCCAGTCAGTTTAGAAACTTTACATTACAAAATACACTTCTCCCCAGATGTATGCAACAAAATACTTCAGGCCAAAAATATACTTCTAAATGTACTATGGTCTTTAAGAACCCTTGTTATCCTTATATCACTGTTGTGCACCTGTTGTGTACAGCGTCTGCAGGCTGACAACACTTGGGCCTAGACCTCATCAAATTGCTGTCGTGCCATTTTCTAACATCAATACTGTTTTTATTAAATGTGGCTAACATGGAGAAACTGTTAAGTAGTAACACATGGTATAATTCAACCCCAAATATGAGGCTATCCTTTTACACTTAAAGAGCAGAATCATCATATCCCTCTGACAGCGGACAGCTGACACTGGGGTAGAGCATGGGAGCTCTGTAATCTGAGCTGCCCTGGATTATTCTGAGCATGCAAAATAGAGTTGATGAGTTGAGCATCGTATGTTACCCTCAATACACACTCTCTCACACCCCCTGTATCTGCGGGCTGCTAGCACTTAGATATCCCATACATGCAGGGGTAAAAATGAAACTCAGGCTGAGTTTCATTGTTGCGCACACCTTTTTTGGTGAACACTATTCTTCTGCTCCGACTGAGGCAGCGTGCACCATGAGCCGATTCTTACAATATGGGCACTCAAAAAATATATACATGGTACTATATTTATTTATTTATTGTTTATTCGGTTGGGACAGTACATGTTAATGAACTGCCATGGGCTAATTTCCATCCGTTGTCCCACATTCGCACGCACAAATACACACTCATTCAACCTGAACTATTGCACATGTTTTTAGTGGTAGGGGAAACCGGAGTTGCCGGAGGAAACCTACGCAGACACAGGGAGAACATGCAAACTCCACTCAGAAAAGCCCTGTTCCGACCGGGATTCAAACCCAGAACCTTCTTGCTGAGAGGCGAGAGTGCTATCCACTCAGCCACCATGCCGCCCTATAAAAATAATATATATATATATATGGTACTATAATAAAGACTAAAAACATTGTATGTGCTGTATTGTAGATCAGAATGAATATTCCGTTTTTGAATTAGGTTTTGTCTGTGAAATACTACCTGTGCAGGAAGTTGTGTTTGTGGAGATGAGTGACACCAGCAGCAATTTCACAGGCCATCCGCTGGAGCTGCAATACCTCTGCACTTCTGTACATCCAGTCCTGGTGAGACAGGTAGCCTCGCAAATCACCCTAGAAAAACAATATATGCATTTTACGAATGAGCAATTAAAAGAAAAAGAGGGACATTTAAATTCTGTTAATAATTTTTTTTTAATAAACCATGAGAGCATTACTATAGTCAATGATCAGTCTGGGTCTTTTTAATAGAGGTTTTCACGTTTACTCCACACCGGACCCTCTGACCACTAACCACAGCACATTCGTACCAAGTGGACATGTTTTAAATGGTAGGAGCAAAACAAACAAAGAACAAAACCAAAGAACTTACAATGGACTTTTGTCAAAATAAAGGGAGAGCCACCAACTCCTAAATCATCATCAAAAGGTCAATACTGGAGCGGGTAGACTGCTTATAATATCGGGGGACACCACACACCACCTTTGTAGTGAAGAAAGCTGGTCAATGGCTGCACCATCTAAAGGCGACAGAGAGCTGAAGCTCCCACCACGGGCACTAAAAAACATTTACACTTGCACCACTGAGCCTCCTTTGGGACATCAGCCGTGTGCATGGGAGGCTGAACTCAGCACGACCACCTGGCCCTCAGGACAGTGACCCACTCAGCAGAGGACCGTCAGGGTGGACCTCCCTCAACTGGAGGACATACACATCCCACCATGCCACCAGAGCTCAGAGGCCGCCCTAATCATGGACTGGTCACCTTGCGATCATCTGGGAGGCACCATAATCTCCTCAAAGTCAAAACTGAGAGGATGAGGCGGAACCATTGTCCCGAAACCATGACAATGTTAAATCAACCGTAATTATCAGTGTATTAGATCATATTGAGTGTGTGCATCCTATTATTTCTGCTGGAAGGTACATAAAAGAAATTTCACTGCATATCATGCATGTGTATGTGACAATAATACACTTGAAACTTGACACAGGGACAACATGTAAACTCCTCACAGAAGGCTAGCACAGCCCAGGAGTCGAACCAGGACATTCTTGCAGCAAGACGAGGTTAGATTTAGAGATTAATATAGGAGGCAATTTTACATCTGAAAATCATTAAAAGCCCTTTTTTTATTAGGGCAGGGACAAAAAAAAATGATTTAAAAATTATTTAAAAATGAAGTTAAAAAAAATTAACTGCAGCACACCTTGGGCAGAGAACAACTACAACTAACAGAATTTTCAATTATTCAAACAATAACACAAAACCTATATTTACATTGTGTTTGTTATTCCTATGATAAAAAAGTCAATCTACCAAGTCAATGTTGGTATACCAATTTAAGATGCAAAACATTGTGGTCTCATAATTGTGTGTCAATAGCACTAAAAGACAAAGATATGGACAGGTATTTGTGCTCTTAATAGCATTAGAGACATTGCACTATGAGGAGCTGCCACATGGAGGCAGTAGACCATCCTTTAGCAGCTCAGGAAGAGCACCAAATAAGGACAAGCCTGTTTAGAGGAGCCTGATGTAGTGTCACACGGATTTATAAATAAAAAAGAGGTCTGCTCAGGTTAGTTAAAAGGACTATTCCCAGTCCAAGTCCTGCTGGAATAATAAGGAAATGGGTGAAAAACTCCATGGTGAGCAGAGGTGTTTTTATTGTTGACGTGTTTTTGCAGAGACTATGGTTCTTCATAAATTTAAATGAGACCATAAGGCTCAGCTCTGGAGGTTCAGAGACGAGTTGCTTAAGACACCTGTGCTTCTCATTCAACTTTGAGCACTGTAAAAACTTCTTTAGATACAGAAGCACATGCGCTTTTATTCATGTGGTTTATAGAAATGCATTTCATATATATATTCCATATATAATTGACTTCCATTCTATATATATTTAAGTTGCAGACGTTTTCCCAATACAGGTAGATAAAATAAAAAATAAAGTACAGCATATACAAGAGCGTGAGGACAACACAGCTCTCAGAAGAGTCCTTCACAGAAGAGCTATAATAAATGTATGGTAACTGATACTGGGACTTTACTGATACTTCAATGGGAGGACTTGGCAGAAGGTTACAAGGTCGTGTTGCAAATAGTGGCTAAATCTGCTTTATGAAACAATATTAGGTCAAAACGATGCAGCTATTTGTAGGTCAATAATAGGTCTACAGACTCCAAACTTTAATTTGACTATCATTTCAGGTCCTTTCAATTATTTACTATGGTACACATACTGTGTCAATTGTAATGTGCAGATGGGTCATTTAGTCAAAGGTGGAGCGTAACAGACCTCTTGAGAAAAACATTAGGCTGTACAGACTTTTAATGACCACAATAATTGAGGAAGTCAGAGCAACAGAACTTTGAACCTGAGAAGGGACTGACTAATGTCTTGGCTCATGGCCAAGAAGGAGAGCCATGCATTAGATGCTGTCACTCACCTCAGGGTATGTGACATTCAGTGGCCCCTGCACCAGTTGCCTGATGTATTTTGATGTCTAAAATGCTTTGAGTCAGGGTTACTGTCCTGGCACGAGCAATGTGGGACAGAAAAAACACTATCAATCAGCGGGGCCTGTCAGGGAGAACGTTGCATATTCGCTTTTTGGGATTCACCTTGTCCACGACACAGCTGCGGTGTTATTTTCCATGTTTCAACATCAAAGAGTTGATTGAAAATAATTCTGAAGCCGCAGACGAATGCTTATTTAGATTAAGTAATGAGAAGTGAAAGTAGAAGCTAGTGGCCGACATATTTGAATATTTTAGGGATTTTGTCGAATAGTTATATCTGAAAATGTTCTTTTCAATAACACATGATTATTATTATCTTTATATATATATATATATATATATATATATAAAAATAAATATATATACATATCTATTATTTTTTTACTAGCTAAAACAACAGTAACAAGCACAGACATTAGTCAGTTGTGATTTCCCTCACACATTATCACCTTGGACAAACAGGACTGTTCCTCAGCACCTAATGGCTTCTGCACACATGCGATAAGTCATTCACCTTGACTCAGTTCCATGTGCTGTCATTACGGGAGGCATCGCTGGCTTAAGAACAGCACGTTGGGCTGCTGATAATAGTCGAAGCCCAACAACAAAGTGCATTAAGTGGCAAAACCAGCAGGAAGTGTGTAAATGGCAAAACAAGTTTTAGGGATGAGATATCTTTGAATATTTAAAATGTTCAATAGTTCAACATGTACTTCTCTCAATGCATCTCTACCAGTGTCCAGCACAGACAAGGTGCTACCCCTAAAACGTACAAACAGAGAAGCTGCTGGAGCTGACACCAGAGGAGTGTAAATGAAGCCAGCTGCTTTACTGGACGAGGTGGGAATGTGAGAAGTCCCAAGCTTAGACTACCACTACACAGAGGGAGGCAGAGGGAGGCAGAGACAAGAGGGAACTCTTGCCAGTCAGAGTGATGGGAAGAACTCCCAAGAATAGAAAAAAAGAGGAAGAGTGAATAAATCAAATGCCATGGTGCAACCCAAGTTGTTGTGTTAGTGAAACGTCATAACGCAAGAGGCTAAATGAAGCTTTAGAGCGAAAGCTCAAGCAAGGTGTATATGTGTGAGAAGCTGGTCTGCTGCTTAAAAAATATTTTTTCAGAATACATTTACAACTTACACAAGACCAGATTTTTGTCAAGTGTGAACCGGACAGGACCGTGTTACTGCAGAGCTGAAGCTAAAAAGTGTGTAAATGTCGCTGTGTTCTGGGGCCAAACACTTCACCAACATTGCCTGGTCTGGTGATCATACTATTGCTAGATTGTATCCTGATCCCTATTTAAATGTTTTGATGATCAAGACGTGCTATTTAATTGACAGCAATCATGTGACGTGAGGGGCTTACCTCCATGAGAAAAGAGGAAGGGGCAGGTATAGAGTCTTTTTAATAAATAATCAAATAAACGTGTCTTGTGTAAATAATTGGTGGTGGTTGGAAGGGTTGTTTGCACAGATTGGGAGCCTCACTTACGTTAGCTTGCCAAAGGGCTGCTGTGGCTATAGTGGTAGTTTACCACAAAGGATGAAGTGAATGAATTATACAATGTAAAGTCTTTGAGTGTCCAAAGGAGTGCTATACCAGTAGAAGTCTGGTGCATAACTATAGTAGTACTAATACTAGTAATGTTAGTATCATCATCATCTCATAACATTTGAAAGGAACTTACCATCTCGCAGTACTCAAACACAAGAAGAAAGGGAATCGCTTCAACACACTGGCCAATGCACTGCAGGATATTCGGGTGCTGCAACACTCTGGAAAAATAGTTCAAATTAGATTTAACACTAGTCTAATAAAGACAAGGGCTTTAGTCAGTTAAAGCTCATCAGGTCTCGTCAAACACTGATACTATTTAAGAAAGAAAGACACTGTAAGCATAAGGCAGAGTGAGGCAGCGCAAGGTGTGTGAAAATTCAACAAAATATAGTAGTCTTCAAGCTATTTGATAATCTTAATCTTTAAAAAAAAGATTATATATCTTTTTTTTTTTTTAAGAAAATGGGAATGACTAACAGCAAAGATATTCACCTGTATGGATCTCCCTGCTGCAGAAATTCATTCTGATCCTTGGAACCAGCATTAGCCTTTAACTCTTTCACCACCACTCTGGTGCCCCCAGGGTCAGTGTAGATTTCACTGAGAAGAACCTAAGACAGAAAACAAGTATATATTTTTTCCAAGAAACATCAAATCTGTTGACCATCTGCATAGTGACATGGCACAAACCTGTCCAAACCAGCCGTTGCCAATCTCCTGTATGTAACTCAAACTGTGTCGTGCAATTTGAGCTCCAGTGGCCCCTTCTGTAAACCAATTTCAACACGAGTCAGGAGTCTGTAGTCACTTCAAATTTGGGACCAGTCTAAGTTTGTTATTTTGGCCTGACCTGTGATGTGAGAGGGCGGCTGAAGATGTGGGGGTCCTGGCAGGGCAACTGGGGACACTGCCAGTGTGTAAACCTCAGCTGGAGACTGAACTGAGGGGGTATCCTCTGCCGGGGGGGTGAAGTCAATTTCATCATCAAAATGGTCCTCAAACTCCTAACACAGAAAAATCACATTCAAATCTGGATCAAATACAGAATGCATGTACCAGCATTATTTCAATGGGCATGTCTAAATTATAGGCAATTTTGCAAATGCATGTTAATTAGATAATTACAAGATATGGGTCAATTACATTTGAAAGGTTTGTGTTGATGAAAAAATTATATACATGTGAAAACCTGACTGTCAGATCCTAGAAGCTAAGAGATCCAGATTCAGGACCTGGCTAGTACTGTGATGGGAGACCTTAGGGAACCCCAGGTGCCAAAGCGACACAACTGCTGCTGTAAAGTTCCAATCATTGTGGTTGTTCTTACACTCCCTAGTATGACTCTGGTATGTGAGCGAATGATTGATGATGCTCGGAGGGGCCGATGGCACAGATTAATTGTCTCGCTTCTATCTGTCTAACTCAGGGCAGTTGTGGCTACAGCAGTATTTTACCACCACATGTATGGAGTGAATATTTCCAAGTGAAGTGTCTTTTGGTGCACAAAAAAAGCACTTTAAAAAAAAACAATGCATAAATAAAATGAAATATAGTTATCTTAATTAATATTTCCATGGCTGTATACCTCCAGGTCTCACCTTAAAGTTGATCTCGTTTTTCTTGCAGCAAGTGACACAATTCACCAATACCACAGTCAGAGCAACTAGAACCGTCAGCGACACCACCAAAGAGAGGCAGAAGGATACGGACAAAGAATCCACCGGGTCTCCACCTAAATCAAACATCACAGACAATAGAATTAACACTGTGTGGTGTGTTTGGTCATTGCTTAAACCTATGGCAGAAAACTAGTTGGGTTTAAAGTAATTGTGTTGGTAAATTAAGATATGGTTTGAGGTTTTCCATTATCAAAGGAACCAATTCTTCTGCCTGTGTAACTGGAAAGACATTTTTATGAGTTGCTTTACTTAGCTCCCCCCCAAAAAAACTATGAAGACAGATATTATCGCAGTATGAATTAACAATCCAATCGTTAATTCCCGTCAAAAAGGTTCATTTTGATAAAGAAAAGAAGAAAAAAAAATATCTTTGATCTGGTCTTCATACTTGTATCAGCTCATAGCTTTAGGAGTCAGGACCATATTGGCAATCTCAAAACTCGTCTCACTCAGGGGTGGCTCATTCAGAGTGCAAAAAACACAACTGTGTATTAATACCCACCTTTCGGGCAAATGCAATTATCTCAGTTTCTGTATGATTGTTTACCACAACATTTGGACACTTTCTCATTCAATGAGTTTTCTTTCTTTTCATGACTATTGACTGTAGACTCACACCCAGGCTGTGTAAGGGTTATTTGACCAATAAGAAGAGTGGTGGGTGCTGGGCCAGATGACCTGGCCTCCACAGTCACCGGACCTGAACCCAATCCAGATGGTTTTGGGGTGAGCTGGACCAGAGTGAAGGCGAAAGGGCCTTCACTCCCTCGCTTCTGTCAGTGTGCCCCAGGGCAAACAGTAGTTTATCACCACTGTGTATGAAGTGAATGAATAATGACATGCAAAGAGTCTTTGAGTCTCCAAAAAAGCGCTATATTAAACCGATGCATTATTATTATTATTACGACAAGTGCTAAGCATCTCTGGGAACTCCTTCAAGACTATTGGAAGACCGTTTCAGGTCACTACCTCTTGAAGCTCATCAAGAGAATGCCAAGAGTGTGCGAAGCAGTAATCAGAGCAAAAGGTGCTACTTTGAAGAACCGAGAATATAAGACATATTTTCAGTTGTTTCATACTTTTATTTTTTAGGTACGTATAATAATTCCATACGAGTTAATTCATAGTTTTGATGCCTTCAGAGTGAATCTACAATTTTCATAATCATGAAAATAAAAAAAACTCTTTGAATGAGACTGTGTGTCCAAACTTTTGGTCTGTACTGTATATTGTCTAGTATGAAGATGTATTCTATTACTTCTCACAGCTGTGTAAGATTCTTCAAAACAAACTTTTACAAGACGTCACTAACCATTCAGAATTCCTAGCAATCAATTTTATACAATAAAATACCGTAATTTGTGTATAAAAACATATTACAATATTAATTAGTAGTAGTAGTAGAATTGCATAGCTAGTATTTTCTTCAACATAGCTAGTGACATGAAAACCATCAAGAGATTGAAAAGGGTTTAGTGTAACAGTGAACACATAAATGTAAGGTTGAAGTTCAGTGACTTATGTGAAACAATGTGAAACATTGACATAAGTCAAGTGGTTGGATGGATCATTTACTTATTTGAAGAACCTCCCGGCTTTAATTATTCATTATTATAACTACCACCCCAGATAGAACATAGATCTGGGGATTTAAGGGAGTAGAACAAAAATAATCAAATTACTCATAATTTCTTGTAAACTGTTATGATTGAGCAAACACAGCAGCTAATTATTGACTGGTGTTGATAAGATAGGCATGTTTCACAGTTGTATTTTGGCAATTTACAAAACATATTTCTGGTTCTCCTTCATTATATTCAAAACCAAATCACAATATTAAAAAAACAAATTAGATTCAATAAACAATCTTCAAATTCTGTTCAGAAATATCAAAACAAATCTCAAAGGGCAAAACTATTTATATGCATAATGTAAGTGCACAGGAAGATCTGATGCATTCCATGCGGGAACGACAACACCACCTATTGAACTATAAACTTTGCAGACTGACACGTTATCCAACGAGCTTGTTCAAATAGAGTTATAGCTTATGTTATAACCACGGGTTTATGAATGATGACAAGCAGCATATACTGTACATTATATTACAGAATTTTACTATTATAATAATACTTGCAAAAGCTTGTATGCAAGTTGCTTGAGTAATAAACGAATCGGCATTAGCGACATTTGCAAAATCTCACGTAGATATTAAGTAAATGTTCTTAAAAAGGGCCAAGGAAATGAAAACATAAACGTGTTGTCGTTAGTGAGTTTGTTACCAACAGCGCTGACCACAACCCAACACTGACCCAGCCTAAAAATAACGCCCTGTGAGTGTGGCTAACGTTAGGCACATTTGCCATTAAACGTACCTGGTTTGTGGTGATAGTGAAGAGGTGCCCCATTGGACACTGTGAAGAGAATCCCGAAGACCAACAACAGAGCAAATCCTGTACGGACCCCCATCCTTTAGCTAAGCTAACTAGATGTTAGCTATACAATAAACGTGTGCCATACAGTAGGCGGCTGGATGGAGACCAAATATCATGTTTTATTCATTCGATCTTTAGATCATATAAATGTATCATACAAGTCAATCATTCCTTTGGCGTTTAGCTTATGGCACAGTCGAGCTAACGACATTAGCTCCCAAAGCTAACAGTTTTAGCTTACGACAGCAGTCAACGATGGCGGTGTGGTGTTACGTTGTCCAGACAGATCGAGCATAAGTTATCACCTTACCACATACCATTATAGAGGTGGGTAAATGTATCTCATCTATACAATACTACAAATTTATCCAGAATCCAGAATTTCATGAATCGTCTCTCATCCTCAGCGCCATATTCGCACACGACGTCACATCAGGAATGAGGCGTACATCTGTCAATGATTGGCAGGTCTTTAAACCAATCGCACAGGCCCAAGCGCTGAGGTTTGTTATTGGTGTTGCAAATCATTTCCTTTGAATCAGTCACCTGCCAAGCGTGTGAGGTGAATTCTGGTTATCACTTTTGCCTGCAAGAATACGAAGAAAATGGATGGAGAAGTTAAAATCATTATTACAATTATTTCTATATACAATATACAAGTGCACTCTGTGCACACAATAGACGTTAGAAATTATACATTAAGCAGGGAGACAAGGTAATGAAGTGTTCAAGAGTCCAACAGTTGAGAGGAAGAAAATGTTCTTATGGCGGGAGGTTCTGGCCCGAATGAACCGAAGCCTCCTGCCCGAGGGGAGAGGTTGGAACAAAAGTAATAAATGAATCTGAATCTGAATCTGAACAGTCCATGTGTGGGGTGAGAGGGGTCGGCAGTGATACGACCAGCCCGCCCTCGAGCTTGGGCGTCATACAGGTCCTGCGGCCGATCACCCTCTCAGCAGAGCGCACAATGCGCTGTAGTCTCTGCTTGTCCCTTACAGTGGCTCCAGGCAACCACACGGTGATGGAGGAGGTGAGGATGGACTCTATGATGGCCGTGTAGAACAGTACCAACATCTGTGCAGGCAGCTTGGCTTTCCTAAGCTGCCGCAGGAAGTACATTCTCTGCTGGGCCTTCTTGATGAGGGAGCTGATGGTCCTGCTGGCTTTCGCAGCAGGGGTGTGGTCCTTCCTCATGAGGGAAGGATGGAGCATGAGATTGATAGATTGGTGGAACATCTGGAGTGATGGAGGCAAGAGCTGAATAAGGCGAAGGTTTTCCATTACCAGTCAAGCTAAGTTCACATGCACCTTCATCCGACTGATGACTACACCATCGTGGGCTTTGTATCTGAGGGGAACGAATACCGGTCGGTTATCATGAACTTTGTCGACTGGTGTGAGCACAACAACTTCTGCTTGAACACCAGTAAGACTGAGGAGATGGTAATCGACTTCAGGAAAAAAACACTTTCCCATACGCCGCTGAACATCCAGGAGGAGGACATTGAGCTGGTGGACAACAATAAACTGGACTGGTCCCACAACACCAACGCCCTGTACAAGAAGGGCCAAAGTCACCTCCACCTTCAGAGGAGGTTGAGGTCCTTTGGAGTGAGCAGGCCTCTGCTCAGGACTTTTTATGACTCTGTGGTAGCCTCTGCATACACTACGCTGCCGTGTGCTGGGCCCCGGGCAGCACCGAGCGGGTCAGGAGCAGACTGAACAAGCGGTCAGGAGGGCCCTGGACTCCTTTAGTGGAAGACTGAGACACCCACAGTGCAAGAAGGGGCGCTACCGCAGGGCCTTCATCCCCACCACTGTCAGACTGTAAGATAAGTCACTTGAAGTCACTAATGACCTGCACTAGGACTGAAAAATCGGCATTGCTATTGCAGACTAGTTTTAACTTGAACATATTTGTTTGCACACTTTTGTCTTTTGCACAATCTGAATGATTCTATCCATGCCAAATGTGGCATGTACATTTCTGCACTGTGAGATCAATAAAGCTTATCTTATCTTATAAAGAAGGTCCACCAACACCTTCACTTCAGTGAGAGAGCTTGACCTTCCCATTGAGGCTATGACGCTGTTCTAAAGATGGACAGTGCAGAACCTCTTAACCTACTGCCTCCTGTCCTGGTTCAGCAGCTGCACAGTAGAGGAGAGGCTCAGTCTCAGCCGAATTGTCAGAACGGCAGAGAAGATCCACGGGGCCCCTGCCGCAGCTGCTGGAGATTTTCACAGTGCTGTATTAAGAGAGTAGGTGGGATCCTACTGATGACCAGTTTGACCTAATGCAGTCAGGGATTTATGAACCTTATTTGAAATTACACTGGCCTGCTGCGGTTGTGTGAAGCACAATTTTAGTTAGTTATGTTGCAATCAAATACACAATTTTTGGGGGTGATTTGGGAGGTTCAACACAGCTGCGCTGTTTGCTGGATGGAGTTTAAATGTGTTGCAAATACAGTAAATGCCACTATAGTTTGGGCTTAACTTCAGAGCAATAGATACATGTAATGTTGACTACAGCCTGCAGTCAACATTACACCAGCTTTGCAACTCCCTAAAGAAGACCAGGTCAAATTTGTATGGAAAAGGTAATGTAAAAGGCCCATACCGACCCAACCAAAGACAATTGGCCCAAATAGAAAAGAGCCATGTCTATGGAAGGTATTGGTATCTCTGCTTGGACTGCAGCCTCCTGGCGCCAGATAAAGCGGAAGAAAATAGTGGATGGATGTCTCCTTATATACTGTGAGGACATGGCAACCATTCCAACCGGATTTGTGATATCCTTGAGGAACGTTTAAGCCTGCGTGTTGTTCCTTTGGGTCTATTTTATGGTATTATTTGACAACAATGCATCAAATTATCTCTTTGGTGAACATTCCTGGAATCAAGGAGGTGACACGTATTTTATTGTGACTTTGTTGTTTCATAAGAAATATCAGATATGGGTGATGTTTGGTAATGCGTCTTGGTCCGGACCCCTTTGAAAAAGACATACTGGTATGGCAATGGCAATGGGATTTCCTGGGGAAATAAAGGTTTAATAAGTAAACGAAACATGTAAACTTTTATTATTCATAAATTAATCAATATAGGCTTACTTGGAAATCTAATTTGGAGCAGTGCAACATCATTATTTTATTTCATAATTATTATTTCATTGAATTTCAAGAAGGCCTTTCCAAAGAGATACATTTGGGCTCCTATTCAGCCGTAATAAAATGTCGTTATGCAACAATATGTTCTGTTTTATATTTTAGTCAGCCGTCTAATGAGGATAGAATCGCATCAAATGATGTTCTTCTCTAAATCTTTTATCCACCAATGCAACAAAATGAGTTATTATCTTGTTTTACCAGAGCTGCCATGTGAAATATGGGCCAGTGAGCATAATAGAGCAGTGATTAAGTGATGAGGGAGGAGCGGGCAACTATCGCGGGGGGGTCTCTGTGGGTTTGAGGACAGATACGTCCGGTTGCTTCTTGCTCTGTTGTATCACAAATATTCTGCTGTAGCAGACGAGTGTGAATCCAAAGGTGGCAGAGGATACCCTGGTCAATCATCACTCCAGAAGCACGGTGAGCAATAATCTTGTAATTGAATCCCTTTGTTTACATTGTAGATTTGTATGTGATGTTTATGAGGATGTTTAATAATAATATTAGAATATAAGGATATTTTCCGACACCCTAATAATACCATCATAATTCATAGATGCAGAAGGAATCTATATAAAGCATCAGTGCTTGTTCACTTTGTTCATATTAAGCCTTTGTGCTTCATTTATATTTGCAAAAAAGTATTCTTCTTCTTGTAAGAAGTGGGGAAGTTTCAATGTTGTTGTTGCGCACATTAAAGCAGAAAAAAGGAAGAAAGAAGAGCACCCATGTTGCACACATCAACCCTCATAGGATGAAATACTTTACGACTATAGATAGATTACACATATTACTGTTGCTTTTTGTGTATATTATTTCTATTTCTATAATGTTTTAATGCAATTACTGTATTATCATTCCATTTTATATTCTTGCATTCGTTGTCTGGGCATCTCAGGCAGCCGACGAGGATCATGGCATTTGCAGGGATAGTGAGCAACGATGACATTAAAGCGGCAGTCCAGGCTTGTCAAGGTGAGTCCATGCCTTCTTGAACATCTAAAAACCACAGTATGAGCTTTAAGTGATTCTGATTCAAACCAATTCACAAAACCAGAGAGAGCATGTGTTAACCACCCTCTCATCTCCATCGGGAAAACTTGTGTGGTATGTTGCCCACAGTGGTGTCTGTCGGTAACCAAGCAGCCATGAGGCAAGAGAGCAGCTACCTCCCAGAGCTTGGATTGAGCTTTCACATACAAAAACACAGCAAAAGTAATACGCACTTTTGCAAAAACACTAAATATTCATCAGAACCAGTTAAATCACCATGATAAACACAGTGACTGCTCTTACTGTTGTATGTAGTTGTTACATCTTACTTGTTTTGTGCACATACAGTTGTCATGTTTGATTTTTTTTTTACATAATACATCTTGCACAAAATGGACTATATTTTTACCTTTAACACGTTGTCTGCCTTTTTGCACACCTGAGTGATTCTATCTATGCCAAATGTGACATGTACATTTATCCATTGTGAGATCAATAACGTTTATATCTTCTTATCTTATCTTGCACGATCCAAGGTTTGATGTAACCGTAATGCTGTTATATAAAGCCACCAGACATGATTTACGCAAACCCGGTTTTGCCCTTTTCACCAAATTAATTGTATGAAAAGATAAGAGAAGAAATCCTTTATTCGTCCCACAGTGGGAAAAAATTGTATGGTTATCCGAACAGACATTTTTGTTCTCGTGCAATGTAGCAATGTAAATGTCCCAAAAAATGCTTTTAGGCTGTGCACCCACCACCAGCCCTGTAGGCTAAAAGTGATGGCTGCTTCACAGGCATAATGGCACAGGGTTATAATGGTAAAAAAACAGGGATGTGCTGCAGGGAGCATATCACTAAATGTCATTGCCTGATGAATGAAAGTCATCTGAGCGAAAGAGTACATGTAACTCTTTTCATACACCCTTTGCTACTGTGGTTTCTGCATGGGCCCACTCACTATGCCTGCATCTGTCTACCTCTCCACCCTTGGTCTTTTCTGCCCTTATCTACTGTATGTGTGTTTGTAGCTCCAGGCTCCTTCAACTACAAGACATTCTTTGAGAAACTCGGACTGAATGGCTCGAGCCACGCTGATGGCCAGAAAGTGTTCACAGTCCTGGATCAAGACAAGAGTGGATATATAGAGGAGGAGGAGCTCAAGTAAGTGAATGCTTTGTAGATATTGTGTGTGTGGTCTTTCAGCCTGGGGCAGAGGTCACTGTGTGAATGTATGACATTTCACTGAGAATGACTAAATCCATGTACAGGCTGAATTCAAGTGAAGCTCAGGAAATACAGATGTTTAATGATAAAAGAATAATTGGTGTGTGTTTTTCTTACCAGATTGTTGCTGCAGAATTTCTCTCCAGAGGCCAGAGAGCTGACTGTGTCCGAGACCAAGGCGTTGATGGACGCTGGCGATAAAGATGGCGATGGAAAGATTGGTGTGGAAGGTAATATAAGAACCCTCTTGGGAATTTTTTTTAAATGTCTTTAAATAATATCCATTTTCATGGTGACTTGTCTTTGCAGAGTTCTGTGACCTCCTGAAATGACATTCCAAAAATAATTAATATTTAACCAAACTTTCGAACAATTAAGCAATAAGACAACAGACGAGGAAGATTCCTGCCTATACTTGCCCTGTACGCATGATACAATAAAGAACAAATGTGACACTGTTTATTATGGACAGTAAGAAAAACATTTTCTGTCTCTGTGCATTTTCCTATTACTTTTCCTGAATACAGAAGAATAAATGTTTGCCACAAAAATGTCATCTTTTCTACTAACTACATTTGCCTAAAACAGCGAATGCTTTCCTGATCACAAAACACAAAAAGTAGCGTAATGACTGTATCACCAAGCCCAAACACTGCATGCAATTTAAAGCGGTGCTACTCAAGCTAATGCTTGATTTAAGAGGCCCAGTTTTAACTTTTACTCGAGTACAGTTCATATTGGGTTTTGGCAGATTATAAAAGCCATGGTATTGAGAGACCAATATCTGACTTGCCTTGTCTGAAAGTGTACATCCGCTTAAAGCGCTCAACGCCAACATTATCTGCCAGATCATAAGATGTGCATGCATTATCAGACTGTGATGGAAAGCTTAACAAACATCACATGTAATTGGTACATTTAGTTTCAATAGCCATGTTGCTAAACCTTAAAGGAAGTGCACTCTTGTTGTGTACTCCTTATATATTGGGTCTGGAACAATGTGACTGGAGCTGCACATGAGGAAACCCCTCTCAAGGGTCACAAGAGTGGCATAACTGCTGTGACACGGTTTCTGCTTACTCATTATGATTTAAAGGAAGTCATAAAGTATGAGACCAAAACTCAATGAAGATATCATATACACTTTGACATATTTAGGTAACAGGTCAGTATATATGGACACAGACATCCAACCAAAAAGGCATGTGATGGGAAAAATGCACCCATATATAGTATAGTGTTGCAAATGTGTACAGTCAGGCAAATGTGTACAGTCGAGCAGATGCAGATATGCAAATTCATTTTTGAATTGCTTTTTATGGACAAACTGAAAGACCTCTGCTTGAAATACGAATCATACGCTTGATATGGAAGAATACTGTGGCTGTGTAATAAACTAGCTACGTTATGAAGGACATGCAGAGGCTGCACATGTCTATCATCTCTAAGACCATCTCAGAGTTCCACTGCTGCTCCAACCCTCAACTACAGGAATAGATACTGCAGATGGCTGACTCTTTTAATAAAGAATCAGCAAAATAAATTAAACCCCACGCAATTCAAAGTTTGCAAAATAAAACTAAAAGTAAAACGTCCTTATCATAGACATGTACATAAAAAGCATACCGTGATTTAATTAGGATATGTAACTATTTAACATTATCTTAATTAGTCCTATATTTATCTGATTGAAAGCACAGACACATGCCTATTTATTGGATAACGTGGGCCTATCACACCGTGACATATGGGTCAAAGCTTGTGCGTTTCCCTTTTCCTTTCTATTTTATACGGTGAAAAATTGCGACATCATATCGAGCATCTTAAATGCTGCCCATAAATCTCATGTGACTGGAGCCAGTGGAGTGAGTGCTGAGGGCCTCTCGGGTTTCCACACGTCTAGCTATAGGCCCGCGCACATGGTAGCATCCTCATTTGTTCACCTAAAAATAGTCCGAGACTACTAGACACATTTTTTCAAAACTCATGCATCTTGGTATCCGATACTGAGACGCAAAGCTCTGTAAATGGTGTTGCTCAAGGGTATATAAGGGCGAGGGTTCGGGGCCCCGGGCATTCGCTTGAATCTGCCTTGGTTTTCACTCGCCTCAACGCAGCGCAACAGGTGAGTCTGGAGCGAAGGCCACACTGCTGCGGGGGAGAGGGATTGAGACTAAGGAGCAGGCTTTGGACTAAAGACTGAAGACATAGTGAACATCTACAAGGAGAAACCCCAACAGATCGGAGGAACTACACTTATGTGGATCAGCGCTTTTTGTGTAGCTATAGATCATTTGGCAGTGGATAATACAATCGTGGACGCACTGCATCACTGCCTTTACAGCGCTGTTCTGCTGCTTGGAGGCTGTCCAGAGGAATTACCATCCATTTAGAAATCAAACAGACAGTCGGGATAATTAAACAACAACAACAACAACAACAAATAATTCTGAGTATGCCTAGTGCTCTTGAAACGCGCCCTGGTGGTTTTAGGTCATGGAAATATAACTAAAACATTTCCAAGGTTATTTTACTATAGCTGTTACAAGTGGTGCGAGTTTAAGTTGTGCTTCTCAAAGTTGAATCCAATAATACAATAGACTATTTATATGGTTTAAAACACACAATTTTTAGTGCCTGTAAAAAGTATTAGATAGTTGATGTAATGTGTTTCCATTTATTTATTTATTTCTAACAGAATATTTGTTTTTATGACAGAATAAAAAATGGCCTTCGCTGGTGTCCTCAATGATGCTGATGTCAAAGCTGCCCTTGATGGCTGCGCAGGTAAGCAGCCTTTCTCTTGGCACACACATGAGATCCCAGCACTGCACTAATATCATAAGCATTTTTAACAGTTTATTTCTATCAGTTGGTATTAATTAGCTGCATCCACAGAGGCTCAAATTCTCACTTGGGGAATGTGTTTCACAAACTGACAAGCTCAGTTCTCACATTACATCAACACATAGTGCTGTGTGAAACTTGTCCATTGGCCCATGTTAGGAGGAGGAAATAAAATAAATGTTGTGTGGCAGGAGCTGACTCCTTCGACTACAAGAAGTTCTTCAAGGCATGCGGCCTGGCCGCCAAGTCCGCTGAGGATGTGAAGAAGGCTTTCTTCATCATTGACCAGGACAAGAGTGGCTTCATTGAGGAGGCTGAACTGAAGTAAGACCCGTACTATAAAACTCAAAAAGCACATATAACCAATGTAAAAAAAACAAAAAATGATGTGATTTTAATTTTACATTATATTCACTGTACAAGAAACATACTGATCCTAATGCTTAGGAAGTCCATGCATTACACAAATCATAACTTTATGTTCCCTACATTTGTTAGAATTACCTTGTTGTAAGCCTCAAAAATGACAAAATGTTGATATATTATACAGCTGTGTGTGACTGAACATGTTTTCTGCTCTAGACTGTTCCTGCAGAACTTCTCTGCTGGCGCCAGAGCACTCACCGACAAGGAGACCAAGACTTTCCTGGCTGCCGGTGACAGTGATGGTGATGGCATGCTTGGAGTTGATGGTGAGTTTACTTTGAACATTACCACACAATTGGATCCACACAGTATCTAACCTCTTCTGTTTTTCCAAACCAAACCTCTATAAATACACTTACTCACTAATAATGGAATTGTGATGCTGCACTGCACACTTTATTGACAATATTCACTGATTCTTGGTCAAAGAATTGCTACCATAAGGGCATTTTCCTGACTGAACATTCTAATTGAGTTTCTCCCCCCACTAATAGATATTTTATTCTACTTTTTACAGAGTTTACCACCCTTGTAAAGGCATAAATTTCCATTGACCAAGAACTACTTTTCATGGAACTACGAACTCCTTCCAAGACTCTGTATCATCAGCTGAAAGAATATTTTTTATACCTTATTTATGAGTTGCCTGCAGAAATTTCTCAACATTTAAACATGTAAATTCATCTTGTAAAATGTTATGGAAATGATTTGTGCCAATTGTTCACCAAATGCACTTTTGAGGAAGAGTGAAAAACCAGGAATAAATACTCTTTTGCTGTAAAGTGAAATGGTTGTAGGCGATTATTTGTACATTGGACACTGCCTCTTTAGTGATGACAACACAGATGGTGGAACAGGCCTTCAGCTCTCTTATCCCATTGCTCTTGTGAAGCGGTGGGCAGCGTTGAAAGATTGATGGACCGATTTAATAATTGGTTAATGGGGCAGGGGAGTGGCCTCTGGACTAAAGCCATGAGAACACAAACCACACAAAGGGGGGGCTGCTCACTCACTCAGCCCACTACAAGCTTTTCACCTGATAGCTGTCACACATCGTGCAATGGGCAGCTCTGGTCCAAGGGCTTTTTCCTCCTACCAACTGCTGTGTAGTCAATTAGGTGATGTGCTGTGGCAACAAGAGGGCTATTCACAGTCAGGGTTGCATCAGCAAGTCTCTCCAGCAGCAGCACGAATCTGGTGCAGAGTTGCAGATCTTTAGCAAACTCAGGACTCCTTAAATCATTTACTGAGCAGACTTTATCTCCACTCTCATGACAGGGACATTCATAAAACCACAAGTGAATGAAGGCAGCTGGTCCTTTGGAATTCAGATGTGGGATTAAAGATGAGCTATATTACAATTTCAAGGATGATCAAATGACACCCTGCCCCTGTTACTGTAAACTGGTGTGCAAAATAAGTGCCAACCATTGCACTTGCACAGTAATGCTGTGCTGCCACCTACTGGTTTGAATGGTCTTTTTAATCAGTTTTTAAGTTTGCAAAACGTCAACGACAAGAAAAAAATATCTCCAGTTTTATGATTATTATTGATATTATATTATTATGTATGTTGGAGATGCTATAGATACAATAGTGTTTTATTTAATGATTTTAATTGTTTCTTTGTCTCACGTTTGACCAGCAGCACATCACAATCTATCACTACAACTAGTAGCAGTCACTTTTCATGACCTGACAATGAAAAAAAATACAAGGAAACCACAATGAACAAATAGGTATTCCAGTTGAAATAGCAAAATAGAGAAAAAGACAATAACTGTGACTTACACATAGAGCTGTGTCCACCCTCTAGAACACGGTGTGTGCATTTCTGATTCGCCCTCCTCAGCAGTGACCAGACCTATTCTTAGAGTGGGCAGAGGGGGGATATCACAGACTTCTTCAAACGCACCTTTTAAGCGTCTTCATTTGTGAAACTTAAAATAGAGCTGGTCTTTTTTCGCCAACCCCCTTCTTCTTCACGCGGTGTCAGTTGTCTAGTGCCTGATGTTCAGATGGAGAGGAAACTATAAAAGGTCATCAAGAGCAGCGGCTAAATCACTGCAGCAGACTTGAGTCTTGTCCGTGTCATCTGTACTCTACACACTGAAAACAGAAGGTGAGTGTAGACAAGACAGAAAAGAAAAAGGAGGAAAAAAGTGGGATCTGCATTTGCCAACCGCTGCATCATCTTTGAGGAAACTTGAACTTCAGGATTTATGAGGGATGCGTGGAGGATTACACCCGGGAGCAGCTATTGTTTCATAATAGCCAGTGGACATATTTTTTTGCTAGAAGTTACTACTTTTTGATGTTTTTCAATCTGTTTATTGAAGATATTTTTTACTCCCTCATTTTAATCATTTGCTTATCATGTTTTTGTGTTTTAGATAACAATGGCCTTCACAGGTGTTCTGAAGGATGCTGACATTGCTGCAGCCCTGGAAGAGTGCAAAGGTATTTTTAATCATAAATAATTGAATAAGACGGTTTACAGTGAATTGTGTCTTGTGTCTTGTGTTCTGAGTAAAGTGGCTGCATTACACCATGTTTTATTCAGGCGCAGACTCATTCGACCACAAGAAGTTCTTCAAAGCTTGCGGTCTATCTGGCAAGTCCGCTGAAGATGTCAAGAAGGCCTTCTTTATCATTGACCAGGACAAGAGTGGGTTCATTGAGGAGGATGAACTGAAGTAAGACTGCAGTACTATAGATCATGCGCTCTTAAAACCAGTCCATTAGTATCACATAATAATAATGTTATTTTTTCCCTGATCTTATTTGCATTGTAATACATTATAGCCAGTGTGGAAAGTCTAGTGGCACATTATAAACCTGTGATGTTAAAGCAGTGTCTTAAAGAAACCGAAGAACGTATAGTTTGCATGCCTTGTGAGCCAAGGTCACTTATTCATAGCAAGTATTCAGGTTCCTTACAGAAGATTAATGCTTCTCCACCTCTGCGAGCTCACATAACTGTTGTGAAATGGGCTCTCAACAGAACATGACTGACCACTGCTGTTGTTTCTCCAGGCTGTTCTTGCAGAACTTTAAGGCAGGTGCACGTGCTTTGACCGACGGTGAGACCCAGACTTTCCTCAAGGCCGGCGACAGCGACGGAGATGGCAAGATCGGCGCTGATGGTGTGTGTCCTGTAAAACACATTCCCAGGATGATTGTCACAAAATAGATTGACCAACTGTGCTGTGTGTTTGTTGCAGAGTTCGCCGCGATGGTTAAGGCATAAAGAGGCAACCGACCAACACCTGCTCTGATAGAACAACCTCCCCTTTTCATCTGAATATATAAATAATTTTTATACATTTGCTTGAAAGACAATTCCTCCTCTGCAACACACTGTCCAAACATGATTGTGAATGTCGCTCGGTTGTGTTCATGTCTTAAATATGAATTTTGCTTATTGTAAAATTTATGATGCACTTTCCAGGAAAGAACAGTTAAAAGAATAAATATTCTTTTGCTATGGTCCTGATCTACTTTAATTCATACAATGATATCCTTATAGGTCACAATACTAGCACACAGTTCCTCATCAATCCACACAATAAACCATAATAAAGATGTCAAAGCTAATTTGATCTTAATATACATAAAACAGATACATAGACCGCTCAGCAGAACTCTTACTATTGTATTAAAAATAATACAATTGCCATGAGTCTTGTTTCATGACAATGAAAGCTTGTATTTATTCATTTGATTGTTGATACATTTTATCCCGAAGGGAAAAGGAATGAAATGAATATTATAAAAAATGCTGCATAAAGTTATACATATTTTATGTTATAAAAACATGTCAGATTATCAGAATCAGAATCATTTTTATTGCCACGTAAGTAACAGGAAGTCACAGACTTGGAAATTGTATTGGCTCAGTGCAACAGTCCGAGAGAGATAATAAAAAATAAAGAATAGAATGATTATGGCCACTCCCATGTAAGTATTTACATGGAAAATACTTTTATAAGTGGATGTGTTCATAAACTAGAGATGTAAACACAGGAAAAGGGTTTGTGCTTCCGTTGTAATAAATACACTTTCAAACACAGGCAGGTGGATGAGGGTTAAGAAAGACTACAGTTATCTGCCACTAGGTGACGCTGCATCAACAGATGGTACAAGTTCAATTCAATCAGTAATTCAAACACATCTAAAGTCGAAACAGTAGCTCAAGTTCTCAGTTCTCAAAGAACATCAGAAAAGAACTAGGTGATAATAGACATCATTCATAATCATGTGTCATGTAAGTATCATAATATGTACAATGGACTATCATGGCCACAACAAATAGATTACATATTGTTTTATTATTTTATATAATATTTACAATATAACCAAGAAGTTTTTTTAGTTTTACTTTACAGTTGACCCATATAGGTTCATTTGGTCAGAAGGTAAATGTTGGTGTACGTTTGCACATGGTTTTCAGCAGGCATGTCCACTGTGTAACATCACCTTTACTTAAATGAAGCTACAAGACTACACAGACTGCTTGTGTTCCGGCCTATACATCCAGAGCTGGGGCTCACAGGACATTAGCAAATTTAAATGAATAAATGATCACTCAGTAACACTATAGGGGTGCGAGGTGTCAGACACTGACTGTGACCAATGGGCAGTGGTCACAGACTACACTTTACTAAACCTGTCCAGGTTGAACATACTGCACGCTCCAGCAGTACCAGTATCCGATTCATGTTCAACAGTTTTAATATTTGCAGCATATTTTGTTTATTTTTTTTGTTTAATATTTTTCAAAAACAAGAATTGGTACATCACTATGTTTATTGTTTTTTTTATATATATATGACAAACATGTTAAAAAGAGAAACTATGTATTTTTTTTCAAAAACTCTATTTTGTATCTCATATAGAAATGTTGCATACTTGTGACAATGCTCGTGTCACAAGTATGTGATAAAAAGTGAAAGCTTACCTTGATTAAAGGGAGAGCAGTATCAAACAGAGGTGATCAAAGTTTTTCTGATACTGTACTGTACTATGTTATTCATAAAAAATACTTTCATTTGACATGTTTAAAGGCACTAGTTGAATTGACGGAGGTGGTCCATTCATGCCCCAGGACCCAGGACCGCCTGTGAATGCGGTCTAGGATATCCCCCAGATCAACTTTCAGGAGCTACTTTAGGGACTAGTAAAGGCAACGTTGACACTGACTCAAGTGGTTCCATGGTGTAATGGTTAGCACTCTGGACTCTGAATCCAGCGATCCGAGTTCAAATCTCGGTGGGACCTGTTTTCCCCTGATGCATATTAATAAATTCCTTATGTATGTTTCATGCTAATGAATCTAATGGCCTCTCTTTGCGTCGATCCATTTACAAACCTTGAACTCACCTCCACAACCTTCTCTTTCTGCTGCGTCCACTCTCACAGGACTGTGTTTAATGACCCTTTCGTTTGTTGGTTTATCCGAGCAGCTGGGGGCTAAACATGCCCTCCACTGAGCCTCAACTGCAACTGGAAAAAAGCATTTTGTTAATACCATTGTGCATCAAATGTTATTGTAAATCAATAGTTCATTCATAAAGTTCTCATAAAATAAGGCCAAACCTCAAATATAACCTCATCTTTGCAGACAGTTGACAAAAAATTCAGAGAAGCCACTTCCACACCATTGTTACAAGTGCACGATGCAACTTTGAGTGGGAGGGCACGAAACACTTTTTGTCTAAGAAGATGCTACTGTTTTGCCTTAGAATAGCGTTGGATTTGATAATACAACTCTCTATGGAAGCAAAAGCAAAGAATGTATGCTATCAAAAATATCAGAATTGAATAAATGTATCAGTTTTTGGCAAACAATGCAACATTCCTGACAAAACAAAATCATTGTAATGAGACAAGCATCTGTCAGCCCTTCCACCAAAAAACTACATCATGTGTTTTATTTTTTATTTAAAAAAATGCAATGCACACATTTTCTCGTGGAGAATGTATGTGCATTGCATTATATTGACACTTACTAATGTGTCAATATAAATGTCATTGAATTGTAAAATGTTCCTCAGCCGGGCATTATCTGCGGAGAGGCGAGTCTGATCACTGGGGGAATTCAGGTTTTTTTGAGCAGTAAAAAACCTACCTATTTACCATTCTGCACATCTCATTCTATGCCCAAGTAAATCCAAGCAAAGCAATGACATCTCCATAGCAACAAGCAGGTGAACTCATAGACACCCCGTCAGAATAGTTGCATCTTTGAGAGTTCACTGTCGATGAGAAGGACCAGAGCAGGTCACACATCAAATGCAGAGGCTGAAGTACTAGTACAACCTGTGTCATGTTTACGGCCACAATAAGGATTTTCTTGAGAATATTTTTTGAAAGACCACAAAAAATTATAGATAGCTATGACATGTAAACACAATTATGCATTTTTGTTTTTAAACCTATGTATATAAAAAGTATGAACTTACTTTGTACTACATTCCCTAGAAAGTATTGTGTGGTATGACTCTACAAACTGCACATCTAGAGACTGAAAGCTTTCCCCATTTGTCTTTACAAAACAACTCAAGCTTTGTCAGATTAGATGAAGAGAATTTGTGAACAGCAGTGAGCCCAGATTTTCAATTAGATTTAGGTCTGGACATTCACTAGGTCCCTCTTTTATTCCGACTTTTTTATCATTCCATCGTAGCTCTTTCCTGCTGAAAGGCACATTTCCACTCCAGCCTCAAGTGTTTTCATAACTCCAGCAAGTTTACAATCTTTCCCTGCAGAAGAAAAGCAGTCCCATAACGTGACATATCTAACAATGGGGATGGTGCACAGAGGGTGATGAGCAGCCAGTTTTGCACCCAATAAAAGTTTTTCATTTGGGACATAAACTGAACTCGGCCTACCATTTGAATCCTGGTTGTGTACATCTAGTTTAGGTTAACGGCCGTGTATTGGTAAATTTGCAGTTGTGTCATATTCTTTGTAAATCTGTATTACTTCACACTGCTTTAAACATCTCCAAAACCTAAATTGTGACCTCTCTGCTCATAGGATTTCATGATGTTGTTTAGTGACCAGTACTTTAAACATAGCTCTGAGGCCGACACAGAACAGCTGAAATCATCATCATACAATCATGTGGTCATTCAGGTCAATAGGACATTTTCAAATTCCATTTAAGGCACTGTTCTGTAATGTTCTGTCTGTTTTATTAATTTATTTTTTTAAATGACCCAAATGATGTGCTGTTACGTGTCTGTTAATTTTCAGCATTTGTTATGTTAGTGGCAAACATGACAAAATGTGCAAAAGTAGTTCAGTAGTAGTCAGAAAGAATTACTTTACTACATCAATAATCAATTAAAAGCTAGATTTCAAATGTAAAGAATAGAAAGACATACTGTGGAATGTTCCAACTGCAAGGCAGAGAAATAATATTTATATTTTGGATCAGATTCGTCACATTCAGAAATTCTGTGGTATAATAGATAGCCAAAATATTGAGTTTGAGATGAGTGAAGACATGCAGTATTTCATCATGAATAAACAATATAGAGAAAAGATAGTGTGAAAGATGAAGACTGCAGTGGAATTTCCCTGCATTTAGGCTACTTCATGATGTTGGAGGTGGTAGTGGGAGGGGAGCAGAGTTGACACAGGAGAGCGTGGAAGAAAAGTAAGGAGGCAGAGGATGATACAGTGTTTCTTTTTTTTTTTTTCTTATTAGTTCATTTGTTTGCTACCAGGGCTTTACAGATGCCCAGGGTTTGTGTGTGCGTCTAGTGACGTTATACATAGTAAAGGTTAATTAGTTAGCAGAGAAATTGGATCAGGGGCGGGCTTTTTAAGAATTTGATCCACAGACAGGTAACTCAAGAGATCTCCATTGTCGCTGTATCCAGACCTATATAAATCCCGCGTTGACAGACACCACATCACCACATCGCCTTACCGCTGTCCTCCGCATCACTTCTCCCGCAAGAGAACTCACCGCGCACGGTAAGTCACTGCGGGGATGGACGCGTGGGGTACGGCTCTTCCAGGACACCGTTTCCTTTGAAGTGGCTTTTTTTTTTTTTTTTTTTTTTTTTGTCTTGCCTCGTTTTGGTGAAAGTTCAGATTGTAAAGTCTAACCCGACCAAATATTCAGCAGACATCAGAGTGAAGAAAACGCAGTGGATAGGGCGCGTTGGGAAGACATTTTATGAAGGAGTTATGTAATTTAGAAGTAAGTTGGTGGATTGCATGGAAAGGTTTATGTGAGCATCAATTTATCCAACTTCTTAAAGGGACAGTAGCCCTTTTACGTCCCACGTCTTTTTTCCTCCTTGGGACTGCTCCTGTATTTTATGTATTTGGGGTATACGCTGACATTCTCTTTTTATGTGTCTTTACAGGAAAAAATATGTCTCTCACATCTGTCCTCTCTGCTGATGCCATTGACAGTGCTCTCAAGGACTGCCAAGGTATGCACCACTACTGCTCTATATGTATATGTATACTTCACCAACAGGGATGTATGCTGTTATGTTAATGCTTTTCTTGCAGAGAATATGACCACATATAGCAGAGCATAATAGATATAATTCCATTTTAATTTCCAGTTTTTCTATACGTTCTATTTGATACCAAGTAATTCAATGTAGATCAATATTGTTATCACTTCAAACATAAACGTACCAACCACCATTTCTTCTCGTAGCTCCAGACTCCTTCAGCCACAAGAAGTTTTTCCAGCTGTGTGGCCTCTCCAAGAAGAGTGCAGCTGAGGTGAAGAAAGTCTTCGCCATCCTGGACAATGACAACAGCGGCTTTATTGAGGAGGAAGAGCTGAAGTAAGTTTATCAGCAAATTATTATATTATTATTATTTTTTACCATGTAGCTGTGATTTCAAAGACATTGAAGTTGACTTGCAGGCATAATTGGAGATTCTGTATTGATCAAGTGGCTGAATGTGAATGTGGTGGCTTGGATCTTAAAAGTAATTGATGGTGGTCAACCAGATCAAGACCTGCATATAAGTGATTACACCAGTGGCATTGTTGCATTTTTCTAACCTGGGATTTTCCGGTGTTTGTGCTCAGGTTCTTTCTGCAGCGGTTTTCCCCTGGTGCTCGGGCCCTCACAGATGCCGAGACCAAAGCCTTCCTGCGCGCTGCCGATTGCGACAGCGATGGCCGAATTGGAGTAGATGGTAAATAAATGCATTGAAACGTGCATAAACTTGTGGACAATGCAATACTTTGAATAACGCATGTATACCTAAACATTCTCTCTCTCCTCTACAGAGTTCCAAACCATGGTTTTGTCATAAAGCCTTCTGGATCTGCCCCATCCCCTGCTCTAAGGGCTCTTTAGGTGTGATGAATGAAATCCCTATACTGATTAGAAACGACACTCCTCTTATTCCATGTAACGTAACAAAAGTATCTCAGGTCCTCAAAGATCAACAATGTCAACATCATTCTCCTTTTCATTTGTGTAAACTGATGATGATGATATATGCACGCCTGAAGACTTAATAAAAAATAAAATCCAACTATTGTAAATGCGTGTTTACTGAAATAAAAAACGGTCTTGTTTGTAAGCTTGAGATGCCGTATGCAAACCAGGCTGTTCTTTATGGGTGACAGCGGTGTTTAGTGATCAAGAAGGAAGTAAATACGGCTTTTAGTGTTGGGTGCATAGGTGGCTGGGGTTAGCTCACAGGGCAGGAGTGTATCTTTTTGAGAATGAGAGAGAGTCCAGCGAGGCAGAAGTGAAGGCGCTGACCTTGAAGAGCACCTGAGTGACATTTCTGTATAGGATCGGGTAACTCCTGACCTCAGCTTTGTAAATAAACCCACTTGAACTCCCGGGGAGAGCTGAATCAGAGCTATGAACCAGCGCAAAATTAGACAAATACTGTGGATACATGAAACTGACAGTATCTTTATTTCCACCAACGCAATCATTCGAGAATTAAAAGCATATACACGTATTCATCACACCAGCTTAAGAACGAGTGATTGTGTCTGATCTCAGAATTCATGATGATTAATTATATAGTCTTTGTTTGAAATTGAGTATACCTACTGTAGATTGATGCTTAAAAGAAACCTAAAGCATACATGTATGTGTATTACTAATTATTAAAATGACAAATTTACATGTTCCTGTATTTTGCCAGAATTGAAATGACCAGTATATGTAATCTAATAACTGCTTCCATACTGTCTAAAAGATGAGATAGGATAGGCAGTAATCCCTAACTCTGACCATATGATAATGATGATCATGATAATACTTGAAAATGTTTCACCAAAATAAACCAATCAATATAGTCTGTCAGGGAGCAGTTTGTGTGAAATTGTAGACATATTTTGAGACGTACAGTATGTCAAACCAGGAAGTTCTATGATGACATCACACTAGGCCAGAGATGCGGGATACAGTCAGAATAAAGAATGTTCGTGTTTTTTTTATTGGATAATTGTTTTCATATTTAATCTGGCAAGCTATTCTACAGGTATTGCAGCTAGGTTCCTTTTCCGGACTCCCAAGTGTCGCTTAATCTTTGATATACAGAGATTTGTTGTTGTTTTTTGAGTATAGAGCTAATTGTACTTGATATTAATTTCTTATTTCTTACTGTGTTCTCCCAATTCTTGTTACTGTTCTGTATCCTGTGATGCAACAATGAAATTTCCCCAATGTGGGATGAATAAAGGATCTTTTAATCTTAACCTCTCAAAGGCACTGTTTGGGAGAATTTGGCCTTGATGGGTCATGGGACATGGGAGTGGTAAGACCCAGGTTGAAGTATTATATACCTCAGTGACAGAAAATAAAACCTTAAAAACCTTAAAAACCTCATTGCACATTTAGACGTTGTGTTGTCAATACAATACAGCAATTATAAAAGAAGCATGGTTTTGTGTTCTCCCTTCTCTACACCTGGTCAACTTATAGTTGTGTGCCAATGGTCTGTCCATCTGAGTTCTTGGCAGGATTAAGGTTTTACCACTGCACATTGGTTTGAATGGAAAATTTAAGATAGGCCCAATAGACATCCATCACCTCAATATTCCCCTTTAAATAGTATGTAGCTCCATTCTCTACACTTACTGGATTAAAATTAACCACCACCTCACTGTCAAACCGCCCACTAGATGCACCAAAATACAGAGTAGCGCAACACGTCTTTTTCAGAATAGGCCAACTCATAAGGTCTGTGTTATCTTGATTATATGTAGAAGCTGATCATTAGCCGTCTACAGATGCTCACCACTCCAAGTCCAACCGGGTATTACCTGAAGTCACTGGCACACATGCAGCAGATGGAGTCATAGAGATGGAGCCTTGATTTAGAGTGTGCACCATGACTTTTGTTTCCTTTGCACCCACACGAGCAGTTACATAAAAATGTAAAAGTCAGCGTGAGAGGGGAGCTTTTAGAGTAGAGGAGTAATATTGTGCAGCAGACGAAGAGATAAGAAATTGTGAAGATGCCTCTGTTTATTGAAAGATGACATACTTAAACCACATCTATCTTATTTGTTTTTATTCTCCTCACATTCTCCTGAAAATGCAATCGCTTAGCCAATCAGCTCTCAGTAGCCATATGTAGAAGATAAAGACAGCATATTGTGGTCTGATTCGTTCAGACCATAATATTGTTTGTGGTCTCTTTGTTTATGAAACATCGTCTTTAAAACTTTAACTCACTGGATTATTTGTTGGAAAAACAACATAAACTTGTTGTGCTTCTATGTTTTCATCATGTAAATATACATATAACACAATTGCAGTTTCAAACCTTTTACACCTGCTCTATATGAACCAGGCTGGAGGTATCAGCCGCCACTTGAATGGTGCTGTGACCCCGGTGGGTCAGGAGTTGTAAACAGGAATGAAACGTGATCTATTGACACTAACTGCCGATGAGGCAGCAGTGAACGTACAGCTATCCCACATAATGTGATGAGTACGTACAGAAGCAGAGGCCTTTGGTGACATAGGTGAGCCAGCAGAGTGACATGTCCAAGATTCAGACCAAGATAACCGTCCGTTTCCACTCGATAATGTATAACTCCATGCAACTTCAAACCCAAAGGGGAACTACTTCTTAACAAGAACACCCTTACTTGAGTGCTTCGGTGGCTCATTGCAGATAGCTCTACTGCACTACTATGGAGCATCAGCTGCAATTTTAAAATAATGTATGCCACTCAATGATGATTATCATTTTATTGAGAATGCACTTTTCAGGTGAAGACTCTGATGGTAAGTGAAACAGTATTACAACAAAAACTCTTAGTTTATGGAATAAAGGAAAATCATTAAATTGCAAATAAATGAAGTCATTGAGGCTGAAGCATGAATAAATAATTGACATCTGAGTGCAATGCTTTCTTAGAACTTTTAATGAAGGTTCTTGGAAAACTCAAAAAAGAGACCATGCCCTGGCAAAGTAAATGAGAGACAAAACATTTAGGAGAAGCATCTACAGTATAATTGTCTTGCATTCTATATACAAATTCCTAGGAAGTTGAAAACCTAACTAGGTGCACCATTGAGAGTTTACTTGTTGGTTCTGTGTCTGTGTGGTTTGGAAACATCACAGATAAAGAAAAGAGAGCGTTAAACAAGGTGCTCTGCTCTGCAAAGAGGACCATGGGCTGTGAGCTTCCTGTTCTGGAGGTTCTTTATAAATCCAGACTTTTAAACAAAGCTCTTAGGATTATCAATGACATTTGTTTACTGTTTTATTTGTTTTATTTTTGTCTTTTAATGTTGTTTTATGTCTGTATTTGTCTGTGCACACTGGAGACTTTTTGCTAATGTATTCCAATGTGGTTCTTTTACTGCAAATGGCAAATAAAACTGAATCTGAATCTGATCCTGGTCTAAAGAATAAACAATAAAAACAGAATAATTTGAGTGTTTTTTATTTAAGAAATTATTTGTACTATCTGGTTAAAGTTAACTTAAAAATATTGTTTGCATCAAACAATTAAATGAGTATACAATTTAATAATAAAACAATATTCTCTCTAAAGATCATTTTATCACCCCAGCATGATGTCCTGATCCTTACTTTGGGAACCGTTGATCTAATCGATAGAAATCTTCTCCTGGAGGGAAGACGCTGGAACAATGCTTTTCCGGGATGCTCCAAATTGGACCTGTTTATTGTGCATGGTGCATTACAGTATGCATTCTAATCCATTGTGTGGGATGGACAGAGCCTACTGTCTGCTTGACTATTTCAATAATTGATGTCTTTCATTGTCACAAAAACTCATATCAAGAAAGGAGTGTCTGTCTCACCTTACTGATTAAGGATGTGAAACTTTAATGAGGACGCTCTGTCTCTTAAAAGTGTGTTTGTGTGAACACAGGTCACTGGGCACTGTACTTCCCATGGGACCAAAGGGTGATCACATTTAGACCAGACCGTAGTGTTTGGGATGTTAGGGCTACTGGAGATGCAGCTATCTGATAGTCTGAACGCTGAGGAACATCGTGAAAGATTTAACCTGCGTGTTAGGATGACTGAATGGGCTGAATGAGCTCTGTGGAGGAACTCTATCCATAATGCAGAGGATGACAACACTGCTTCTGTTCAGCAGCAAACAGTTGTCCTGATACTACTTATGATGTACCGTATGTAGTGAGCACAGGTCACTTTATTAATGAAGGATAAAGTTCACCGTGCATCAATGGCAGGTCTATATTCAGCAAAGGCAGTGTGTATTCTATTCAAGGTATTAGGCCAATAAGAGAGCTGTTCATTTTTGTCATTTCAGGTGAAGAGAGCTTAAATTTTCAAAAGAATGTCCTGTTTACAAAATAGGTTTTTATTTCTGCGTATATGTTTAAATGCCTGTGACAGACATAATGCCGTTTTGTGCTAAAGCCAGAGATGCACTTGCTTTTTCATTATGCTCAAGTTAGAGTTTACATTTTATTCTAGTATAGAGTTCTTGTTAATTTATTTTGTGTTGTGTGCTCCTCATTCTTACTGTTCTGTAACTAGTGCTGCAACACTGACATTTCCCCACTGTGGGACGAATAGAGGATCTCTTAATTGTTATCCTTACCATCAGACACCCTTAAAGACCATTTACATTTTGCACACTTTTTTTACTCTTGAAAAATTATGGCAACAGTCGGACCTCCACTAGGGGGTTATGTTTTCATCGGGGTTCATTTGTTGTTTGCAATAAAACTCAAAATGTAGAAGCCATATTTTTATGAAAGGTTCAAAACATTTCGGAAATGGGACAATACATAAATGAATAGATTATGCAGGTGATCCAGATCACTGTCTGGCGCCAGGATCATTTTAGGGAATGAAACTCTAGGAATTTTTTGCTCGTAAAATATATTGTGTTCAAACATAATTTGACACAGTTATGTATAGTTTTTAAATGAATTATAATTATGTATAAATTATTCAACATTCACTGGAGCTCTTTTTATTTCAGAACTCTAAAGGTCAGCACTATGTTCCAGGAGCTCCTGGGGCCACATCCTTTCACAATTCCCGATCAAACCTAAATATTACAAGTCACATTTAACCTGAATAGCACAACGAACACACACAAACTGTTGAAGCTTTTCAGTTTTCAGTTTAGTTGTCCCTTTCCAGTCTATGGTATGCTTTAACCACTAAAAGGAGCTCTTCAAACAAAATAAATCAGATAACAGCTGTAACTATCAAGTATGTCAAATCTTTAAGCTTAAAAAAGTGTAAAACTATAATTGCACTTATATATATTGGAAGGCCTTAAAAAGTAATGCAATTAGTAGAATGGGGATCTGAAAGGATGGCTATTTGATGGGACTCAAGGGGATGCCTGGAAGATACCAATTAATTGCACCACTATATAATTAGAAATCATAAATATGCGACATACACATTTTCTAGGATGTTAGTAAAATATACACGAAGGCAACATATTTAAAATAAAACTAGTTAACGTGACCACTTCTCTACACTTTGCAGGCCGGAGGCGCCCTCTAGTGTAGACAAGTGATATCGGTTTTTTGTGCATTGGGGGAAAGAAATACAATTCAGTATATGTTCCAATATTCTAAGTAAACTAAATACAACTACAATCCGAGGAGGGAGAGTAAAACGTGTGTTTCTTGTTGTTGTCGTTGCTTTTGTTTCCTGTGAGGCGGATGTGACGCGTTGGGGCCTGTGGATCACTTCCGAACTGTTGCTGCTGCCTGTCAACATCCGTGAGCTGCGGGTATCCGTGGCCAGGACCCAGTTACATTGGAAAGGTTCGGGTCCAGTCGTCGCTATGTCCATGTACCAGGTAAAGCCCGTGTGTGGCGGCCACATGCACGTAGATTTACCCACGTGCATGTACAACATACCGAATATTCACGCGCAGCCCGGACCCGGCTCCGACCACGCGCTTCAGGTAATTGCTAGCTACTACGGCTACTTCTACTTTGGTTATGCTAACTGGTAACGACTTTGATGACATTGCAAATACAGTCTGCATGCTATCCAATGTAAATGATATAAAATGAGATTGTAACCTGCGGTGGACCATTGCTCACAGATCATGAGCAGTGCAGGGCATGATGTTTCGATGTAAACTAGCTCGTTAGCTAAGACGGCTTCTTAACCTCAGTCATTGAATCTTTTGTTGTATTAATGGTTGTGTTTTAAATTAATTGAAACACATGGAATTGTTTAGAATATCTTACAAGCCTAGCTACCTACATGCAGTCCTATCTCATTCTCAAGTCATGTGTGTGTTATGGTATGTGGTACCAGTGTGGGTTGACATTCTTTACACATTTCTTATTCTTTACACATTTGATGTCTTTTTGGCCATAGAACGGTGAAGTGGACCCCGCTGTGAAAGCCCTTGAGGCTCGTCAGGATGAGATCATGCGCAAACTGTACGAGCTGAAGGCAGCAGTGGAAGGACTGGCCAAGACTGTGACCACCCCAGACGCAGATCTGGACTTGACAGTCAGCAGCAGCTTTTCTTCCCAGAGCCCCACCACTGCAGCCTTCAGAAGCCCAGCTAACCTGGAATCACTATTGGGAAAAGTAAAATCCATTCATTGTACCTCGTACCTTAAATGTTGTTCCAATCTTTTTGTAATTGTAATAACTATATTGTTATTTAAACTGTTGAGTGTCTTCTACTATAGATGTGTAACTGATTCTTAACTGTCTATTTGCTCTGCTCTTGTGTCACTAGGACCTCGGTGCGCTTCGTGACATTGTGATTAATGCCAACCCGGCTGAGCCACCACTAACTCTGTTTGTGATCCATGGCCTCCTGTGTCAACGTTACCGGCTTTTATCATCTGTCCATGTCCACTCCTCTGTAGCTAGTGTACCGCCACAGCTTCTGTCCTGCCTCGGACCACGTCATGCAGATAGCTACGCTCGTCAATTATTCCAACTCGGCTTCACACTCATATGGAAAAATGGTAATGGTTATAAATCTAGATTCCGGGTGTCAAACTGGTTCTAGAACGGGCTGGTGTGGCTTCAAGAATTTCAATCCAACCAAGCAGTCTGATGTGCTCCTGCTTTGTTGGACTGAAATCCTGCAGCCACACCTGCCCTTTAAAGTTTGACACCCCTGATCAAGATCCTGTCATTCAGTTTAATGCATTTACTCATTGTTGTTTTCCACAGTTCCAAAACTCCAGATGAAGTTCAGCATTCAAAACATGTGTCCCATTGAAGGAGAGGCCAATGTAGCACGTTTTCTCTTCAAGTTGCTCAGTGTTTATCCATCTGACCCTGCTCAGGCAACTCTAGTGGATAGTTGGGTGGACACTGCCTTTTTTCAGCTGGCAGAGGGTGGTCCCAAGGAGCAAGCAGCTGTTATGCGTGCTCTTAATTCGTCACTAGGACGAACCCCATGGCTGGCTGGGTCTGACTTCACTCTGGCAGACATTGCATGTTTCTGTTGTATGCAGAAAAGTGGCTCTGCTTCCTCTGCTCCTGCAAATGTCCAGCGTTGGTTCAAGTCTTGTGAGAATCTAGGCCATTTTAATCATGCAAAGTGTCTACAGTGACATTAACTTTTTTGTAACTAGGACAACATTGGCAAGCAAGAGAATTGACAAACTTTTCAGGTTACTATAAATATTATGTAACTAAACTAGAAAGCCTTTGACTAAGATGTCTAATCTATACATGACAGAACAGATACTGTTTTAACACATAAGAGGAAGTCGTTTTAATAAATAAATGCAGCGTAAAGGGACGGTGCATACACCAATTTACACTGATCATCCACATTGTGCCTAATGTGTGTGTGTGTGAACTAAACAAGTAATGAAATATCTGTATTCTGGTAGTAATAAAGTATTTGGATTAAGTATTGTGTGTGTGTGTCTTATATTTTTTTAATCATTCTCATTTGCTGTTGAATATGGTTTGGTCCATATCCATAATTAAGTTCACGGTATGGTAAGAGATGAAATAATGCATCAATAGGCCATTATTACAAGAAGTGTTCAAAGAACGATATTTTTTAATTTAAAGATGTTTATTTTTCATAAAATAAGTGAAGGTGCACATTGCACAAAAACTTGATGCTTGTGTCAAACTAGAATCAAATAAATATTGTTTTAAAGCAAGACTCGAGTTTTATACATAAATCCAGATGCATTCCCAAATAAATTGAAAAAGCCTTATACTTAAGTAACTCTAGGTCTAGGACAACTAAAAATGTTTCCACTTGATGCGATTGTCAGTTACCACATTCCATACACAAAGGCAATTACTGAAGTGAATATGCAAACAAAGCAAAGACAGTTTATAGAAGGTTAACTTAGGTGATATAGTCATGAAACATTTGATCCTGCAAATGAAGAATGGTTATGAATATAATCAAACAGTTACTTAGCAGCTGTGTACAGATGACTGTTGTATTTCAAGAGCTGAATACGCTCAAAATACCCATCAGTAAGAATGTTTCTCTGACAGTTGACCAGATTGCCTTTCTGACTGAAGAGGCGCTGCACTGGGGCTGTGGAGGGCAGCATTGTGTTGTACTTGAGAAATAGCTGCTTGACTCTGGGAAAGTCTTGTAGACACTCCAGGGTCTTTCCTGTTCCTTCAACATATTTCTTAATCTCTTCAGTCACAGTTCGTGACTGCACTTGAACTGGCGGCTTCACGGGCCCATAGTTAAAGAAGTCATCCTCAGACTGAATGGTCGGTAGAGTTTCAGTGCTTGCTCCATCTCCAACCACACTTAGATCCACCTGGGAGGCCATTGAAGCAAGTAAAGCACACATCTCCTCTCTCTCAGAGGCTGCCATCCACCAGAGTCGAAACTGTGGGGTAGTTGCAGTTGCGATCTTTGCCTCTGTGCTGGAAAACAGCTCTTGAAAGCGCAGATCAATGGCCACAACAATAGCATTTATAACATCCCCGAGGTAATTTGCTGCATCTTTATGCTCATTCAGCTTGGTCTTCAGGCTGAGAACAGTTGGAATCACCAGACCAAAATAACATTTTTGTTCTGCTTGAAAAAGTTCAAGTGCAAAAGCAAGTGGGTGGAATACAGTCACATATTCTTTGAGGAAGGCCATTTCCTCTGGCTGCAATCGCTGGAGTTCAAGACGAGCACAGAGCTCTGTCAGCTCACGCTCACTGAGTGAGACGATCTTCTGAACAGCACAATACTCCACATTCCAGCGAATGACATTGGGAACAACAAGAGCCATCTTGCCAATCTCCTCTGCACAGCCCATGCCAACTTGTATGTGATGACATTTGTTCCATATGCTGTAAATCTTGGACATGGCGCTATAATGCAGCTGACACATGGGTCCCTGTGATATAGCTCTCCAAAAGTCTTCTGTGACAATGTGCTCCAGCGTGTGTGAGGCACAGCGCTGGACGGGAGGCAGGAACAGCAGCATGTCCTGCTCTGGCTCTCCATCCAGCACAGCACTTACATTCTCAAAGTGACCTATGTCATCCTTCTCTTGGTTATTCAGACCAAACTCCTTGAAAACACTGATGAAAGGGCTACCGTTGTCAGTAAATGTTGTTTGTACTTTGCTTTCAATATTGTAAGCCAGGTGGATATCATGCAGGCGTCCAGTTGTAGTCTCATAAGTTATTGTGCCTTGAAGCCTGGCAAATCCCACAGCTGCAGACTTCCTCTCCAGGGAGTCGGGGTCAATCCAGTGGCATGTCATTCCTAGAAAGCTCTCTCCATTGGCTGTCCAGATATCCGCAGTAGTGCAAACATATTGGATAGTGGTGAGTTTTGTCATCAGCTCCTCACGCATTTTGGAGAAAGCCAGGTCAACCTTTGTGAATAAGGTAACTCTGTCTGTAACCTTAAGCCCCTCACTTAAGCCAGCAATTAGTTTTTTGAAGCCAGTCTGTTCCAGAAGATAAAACGACTGACAGTCCTCTACAACAAAGTCAAAGATAAGATCGTCAATCCGTGTTTGAGTCAAACATTTGGAGAGTATTTCTGCTTTTATCTTTTTAAGTTGGCAGTGGGAGCTTTCGTCTCTCCTTGCCCTCTTGGCATCAGGTCTGGCATCGCAGCCCAAATGTGTTCTCTGAAAAAGAGAAATAATAATAGCGCTTTAAGTTGTGTTGTTGTAGTAGATTCAGACCGCACTGCAAACTTCAGTGCAACAAACTTGCACCGACAGCAGCACTCTACCCTGTTACAGACAGTAAAACAGCGCACAAGGCAGACATCTTGCAGAGCCATGGACAAGTAATAGACAAGCATACGTGTAACGTAACTGGGTTATATGCTACAGAGTTTTACGCATCACCTTACATGTTTACTCTGTTTACAGAATGCTATAGGACTTACGTCTAAGTGCTTCTTTAGATTGGAAGTGGATGTCTTCGATGTGGACAAGAGATTAACCTTCGGAAGGCATAGATTACATTGGACGATGATATTTTTTCCTTGGTCTGCCTTGTACGTAAAATGGTGGCGGTAACGCCAAGAATTTATTGCCGTTTTGGTTTCGGTGGTGGTATCATTTTGAACCACTTCCATTTCGGACACTTTGGCGTTAAAAACAGAGGTCTTGATATTGGATAAAAGTAGCGTAATCCTATTTAGTAATGAATACTGGTAAAAGTAACGATGGCGGCGGAAAGATCCTCCTGAAAAGGGGGCTGGTCTTTGTTCAACGTGGGCGAGAACATGATGCCGTTGACGCACCGAGCGTGCACTAGACACAACAAGGGCACGTTGTCCAATATGTTCACTAGCTCCTCAAAGCATTCAATCCCTTACTGCGCATGCGTAAAATGCGCCCACAGTGAAGACTTCTGCAATACAGGGGCGAGGCACGCGTTTGTTCCCTCGGGCTAGTGTTTACAGCTGGAGTCGAGATTTGAGGATACAAGTGCGTGTGCTCAAATGAACGCCACAACGCATGCGCACAATAGTCTTATCGCGTTCTTTTATCGGCCTCTTGGCGCCATCTACTGGCGTACAACGATACCTTATGCTATGAATTTCACTCAGAGGTTTATATATAGACCACACACGCGGCATGTACCGTCTAAAATGTGTTTTCATCCCAAATAAAATGCAAACAAGAAAACAACAATGAGCTCGCGAACACTCACTTTCATGGGCTACGTTATTATAGTGCATGTATTTTTTCTTTTAGTCTGATTTAGGTAACCGGCAAATGTGCGTAACAATGGGAGGGAACTCTCGTTTTTTTGTTTGTTTTTTACTGATTTTTTCAATTTGATAGCTACCGTTGTCTCATGAGACATGATGAGAGATTATAAGTATGTCTATCACGGACAAACACAGATCTCTAAAAAGCATGGGTGTTCATTAAGTTTATTTGAAAGTTTCATTGGCCGTTCTCTCACATCTTCGTCATGAGACATGACGTGGGCGGGGTTTTACTTAACGCGCGCGTGTGTGTTTCCCAGTAAAAAGTAATTGCTTGTGGAAGATGAAATCAATTGACTACAGCCGAAAAGTACCAAGGAGGTCATTTGGACCAACAGGCTGGGTGATCTGCGCGCCCTGTCTGGTGAGCTCTAGACATCTGTGGATTATGTGAAGTGGGAACAGGTGGGGTCCTCACGCTTCTCCTTCTGCTGCCAGCCAGTGGTGAAGATCAGATTCTCTTCTGCTCAGTTTTTTGCGAGAACTGTGTAAGGCTATGTGGCACTATGGCTTGGTGTGAGCGCGGGGTTCAAACATTGTTGGCCACGGTGGGCGCTTTCGCTGCCTTCAGTCTCATGACCATCGCCATCGGCACGGACTACTGGCTCTACTCACGGGCATATATATGTAACAGCACCAATTTAACTGCAGATGAAAGTCAGCTGCAGCCGAAAAGCAAAAAGGGGGACTTGACCCATTCTGGTCTCTGGAGGATCTGCTGCATAGAAGGTAAACTCTCGTCTGTGAGCACCTGCACCATTACGCACACACTTGATGCCAGTTTATTTGATGGTCTTGATTACTTTGAATTACATTGCCCTGAAACTTGAGTCATTTGGAGGGATATATGTTTTTTTCCAAAGAGAAACAGATACTGCGTAACATAGCTTTTGTTAAACAGAGCTGTCTAAAGATGTTTCAGATCAGAACGCGCGCGGATGGCAGCGGCTCACCCAGAACAGAGAACCGCGTGGAAAGAAGCGCGTCGAGCGCATGTGGCGCCGGTCCCTAAATGTGCGCGCTCTCGACTTTCATTCATATCTCCTTATCCAATGCTGTCGCTTGGCAACTTCTATGGAATTGCTATGGAAACATGACCAGTGCTTTAGAAATATATTACTCTTTGTACATGTCAAAAAGCACATACCTTTTACAAAAATTGGATGATCATGATAAAGTAATGTAGCGCTGAGTATAAACTCACTCGTATTAAGTTCTTGATAATAATTTCATGTAGCTTTGGAACAGTCTTCCTGAAAATGAGAGATTCTTTACTCTGACAACGCTCAAGTCTAGGTTACAACAGTTCCCTTTAGCTGTGTGTAAACTGAAATATTGTATCCATATTATACATTATTTATTTGTAATCTCCTTGTATGATTTTCCTTTCTTGTTTTGTAAAGCAAATTGAGTTGCATGAATTGTGTAAAAGGGCCTTTACCTATATTATTATTGATAATAATATATTATTATTATTATTATTGATATATACTCAATGATATTGGTGCCATTATTGCTAGTTTTAGGCCTGTTTTTATTATTCCTGCTATAAATATTGTTTATATTTTAGACTTGTGTCTAATGTTTACAATATGAATGAAGTAATTTCCTAATAATAATTTTGTGATGGCTTGAGTTTACACAACTTAACATAACATGAAGATATTGTACTCTTGCAAATGGAACCTCTGTGTCTCTAATAATTCACTGATGGTGAACAACGATTGTAAATTGATGGAAGACATGGATATATCATAAGTCATTCAGACACACAGATTTAACTCTGGTGCTTGTTTTGGGTTGATGGGAAAAATAGAACAGCATAAGACATGGTTGAAACTCTAAACCCAAACAGGCTCTGACCTCCACCATGACCTGTGATCCTGAACCTGCGACCTCCATGCTGTCACTGTGAGCTCTCCACACTCTTTGCAGAATGAAACAAGAAAGGACTGTTCAAATTCTGGATTACAACATTATAGCATAAACTACCTGGGTCATGAAAAAGGGGGATCTGTTTGCGTTCATAGTTTATGTCTCTTCAAGCTACTGGACAGCAGCTCTGTTGTCATGGAGACTCAAAAGTAGGATCAGTAAACAAGACACACACACACACACTATTGACGAGGGCAGCTCTGCTATTATAAAAGTAATCACAGATTATGATCACAGATCATTGAACCTGGCATGAAAGTCTTTACAAATTTTAACTAAATATAAGATTTGACTGAAACTGAACTTGGACTCACAACCCTAACCTTTACCCTATCCTTAACCCTGAACCCAACCCTAGACAGTGATCCTGGGCGGTGGATTATTTGCTGAGATCGGAACATACATATTGTTTATCACTGTACTCAATAATCCGTGAAAACGTGACGTTTTAAACAATTATAATTTTTTGTCATCTGTTAAAACTTTTTTTCCCACTAATACACTCACACTCCAAGATGTCTTTGCACTCGTCAGCCACAAGAGTCTGAACACACGGTGCACCTTCATCTGGATTGAGGAAAAATACTTGAGAGTTCTGTTTCTTGAGATGTAAACTGACTTAAATGACTAATAATAATAATGACTTGTTCACTTGTTTGGTGGTTTTACATCCACAAATAAAGGTTTGTGGACAAAGAGTGACAAGATTTTATTGTGAATAGCTAATGCATGATACAGGTCCTTCTAAAAAAATTTGCATATTGTGATAAAGTTCATTATTTTCTGTAATGTACTGATAAACATTATTCTTTTAATATTGATGAATTTGGCCTAAAAAAGTAAAGAAAAACCAAAATTTCCTATCTCAGAAAATTAGCATATCATGAAAAGGTACTCTAAACGAGCTTTTAACCTAATCATCTGAACCAACGAATTGATTCTAAACACTTGCAGAAGATTCCTGAGGCTTTTAAAAACTCCCGGCCTGGTTCATTACTCAAAACCACAATCATGGGTAAGACTGCCGACCTGACTGTTGTCCAGAAGGCCATCATTGACACCCTAAAGCAAGAGGGTAAGACACAAAGACATTTCTGAGCGAATAGGCTGTTCCCAGAGTGCTGTATCAAGGCACCTCGGTGGGAAGTCTGTGGGAAGGAAAAAGTGTGGCAGAAAACGCTGCACAACCCAAAGAGGTGACCGGACCCTGAGGAGGATAGGTGGAGAAGGGCCAATTTCAGACACTGGAGGACCTGCGGAAGCAGTGGACTGAGTCTGGAGCAGAAACATCCAGAGCTACAGAAACCAAAAACAGATACAGCAGCAGAAGTGCCTGACCTGGGCTACAGAGAAGCAACACTGGACTGTTTCTCAAATGTCAAAAGTACTTTTTTCAGATGAAATCAAGGTGCCAGATTCTGGAGGAAGACTAGGGAGAAGGAAATGCCAAAATGCCTGAATCCAGTGTCAAGTACCCACAGTCAGTGATGGTCTGGGGTGTCACGTCAGCTGCTGGTGGTGGTCCACTGTGTTTCATCAAGGGCAGGGTCAATGCAACTGGCTATCAGGATATTTTGGAGCACTTCATGCTTCCATCTGCTGAAAAGCTTTATGGAGATGAAGAATTCATTTGTCAGCACGACCTGGCACCTGCTCACAGGGCCATAACCACTTGTAAATGGTTTACTGACCGTGGGATTACTGTACTCAATCGGCCCGCCAACTCTCCTGACCTGAACCCCACAGAGAATCTGTGGGATATTGTGAAGAGGAAGTTGAGAGTCACCAGACCCAACACTGTGGATGAACTTAAGGCCACTATCAAAGCATCCTGGGGCTCCATAACACCTCAGCAGTGCCACAGGCTGATTGCCTCCATGCCTCGCCTCATTGAAGCAGTCATTTCTGCGACCAAGTATTGAGTGCGTAACTGAACATCATTATTTGAAGGTTGACTTTTATAGTATTAAAAACAATTTTGTTTTATGGGTTGGATGAAATATGCTAATGTTTGGTTTTTCTTTACTTTTTTGCTAAAATAATCAATAATAAAACAATAAAAGGCTTGAACTACTTCAGTTGTGTGTAATGAATCTAAAATATATGAAAGTCTAATGTTTATCAGTACATTACAGAAAATAAGGAACTTGATCACAATATGCTAATTGTTTGAGAAGGAGGACCTGTGTGTGTGTGTATATATATATATATATATATATATATATATATATATATATTATTATTATTATTATTATTATTATTTTTTTTTTTTTGTTCAACAACAGGTGTAAAACATCACAGAGTATCTTGATCTTGCATATGAAGTGGAATAAAATCAATCAAAGCAATCCAGCTCAAGATTGAAAAAAAAACACTTTTTGTGTAAAAAAAAAAAGTCTTCTGTTCACTAGATGTTACAGACAAGGCCCGCATCCTTCCACCACCTGAAGAAGATGACATAGTCTGGGATCGTGTCTTACATTCAGACAGAAGACATGTTTTATTGTCGATGGTAGAGACAGCACAAACAAAGCACACGATCACAGATACAGGAGAATGCAAGTGTATTATACAGAGCGGAGGCATGGAGACCTCCAATCAGCAGCTTCCACGGTGTGCTTGTAGCTTGGCCTTCAGATAGACAAAACAAGGGAAAAGTACTGGCTTCTGCACATTGATAGAATGATGAGTTTAACTTTAACAAAAGTTGCTTAAAAGTGTTATGAAATCTCACAAGTGCCTATAATACACCTATAACCTCTTTTGAAATTCAAAGTAGGAGAGTCAGCTTTCTCTCATAATGATCTTTGTAGAAAGTATACTCCACCAAATGACATCCAGTCACTTTTTCAGAGTCTCCTTCCTGTAAAATGCTCATATAGGTCTGTAGAAGAAATCTATGTATTTGAATAGCACATGTATACAAATATACGCAGCTCAATGTGCTCAACAACAGGTGAGACAGTGCAGTATACCATGGTCACGTGAGACATTAAAGCTGGGGTACCTAAGACCCTTGACAAATTAAATCAAAACATACAGTCTCCATTTTGACTGAGGGTGGTCCTCTCCTTTTCACTTTTCTGACTCAAAGATGTGACAGAAAAGATGCATCATTGCATGTGTCATATAAACAAACTGCTGTGGGTTTTTTTTTTTTAGAAAGAACTAGCTAGATATACTGTATTTTATCTCATGGTTCATTTTTTTCCAATTCAATTTATTTTTGTATGGCCCTAAATCACAACAACAGTCACACAGATCAGAGAATCCAAGCGGTGCAGGACTTTTTTGTGGTTTGAAAATTAGATACCCCGGCTTTAATGTCTTTGATTGTGATATACTGCACTGTCTCAATGAGTTGCATGGATTTGTATGAATGTGCTGTACAAATATATTTCCTTCTTCTAAATATTCAGCGCAGACTTGACTGGTGCTTTTAATGTAGGTATTTTTTTGATTGTTAAACTTGAAAACTACCTCAACACTAGATTGTAAGTGTGTGTGTTTGTCAATATCTTATCTTTAAATCTCATACGGTTGTTTCTCTAGTATACAGTAATCTTTTCACGACCACATTGTTCAAACAATCTGACCTTTATCTACAAAACATATTTGCCCTTTTCTGCTGCTTCGGTCTTTGGAATTTTCTTCTCTCCATTGACTCCTTTTCCCTCTCTGTAACAACACTGTCTATAATTTCATGAAAGCAACACTAAGATGTCCCATCTTTTCCAGAACACCTGCATTCACTTTTTCCCCTTATCAAACACCTTCATGCATTGATCAAATGGTGCCATAACTATATTGTATTTTCATAATTTGGAACAGACATATGCACCATTGCCTTTAGATAAGAGATGGGTGGGTTTTGACTGGGGCTTTCTTCAAACAAGACCACCAAAAGATTCACTTGACCTTTGTACATCGGACTTGCCTTGCACCATGTGAACTATAAACTGCACTTTGGGTGGGGAGTGGGGTTGTTGGAATCTACTGCCACATGATGTTGCAGTGTCCAGGGGTTGCTAGGTTTAATGGTATGGTGGTCAGGGAGCTGACCACTCTGAGCTTGGACTGGACAGGGAAAAGATTCCTTTTGGTAGGGCTTACGGCTGTCAAAAAATGATAGCTACGAGGTGGAAGCCCCCTCATTCTCTGGCCCCTCGACAATGGATCTTGTCTTTTGTCGACATTGTATGTTTGGAACTCTCCACAGCTCAATTACTAGGTTTTTTGTTTTTATTCTAGTTTTTTTTTATTATTAACAGCCAAAATAATGATTATATTAAATAAACACCCTTGCCAAAATCCTGCACATAAGGGAAGTTGGTACTAAATTCTCCAAACACTTGACCATAACATCTTTTTTTTGTGTGTTAACATTTGGATTCCAGGCATGAAGGATTATTGACATGCAACTCCCGGATGATTTAAATATTTCATTGTACTTTGAGGACATTAGGCTTTAACATTTTTGACCAAGACAAGCACAATGAGAAAATAAATTGCATGTATCACAAATAGTATGTGTTGTTTTTTATTTGACTAATTTTAACTGACACTTTGTCGTCTAAGCTGTGCCCTTCGATCAGAATCGATCATTAGTTTAGTCCTTTACATAATATGCAGTGAAAATTAAAGTTCCCACTAGAAGAGTGGTTATCTCCGTAGTCACCATCCCAATCCTTCCATTCCAACTGCACCAGAGCTCATCATTACCTCTGGACCTTCAAGCAGTCTCATAATCTCTATTCAATTCCCGTCATTGCACACATCCTGTTATTGCACACATGTTTTTGCACACATACTGTTATTGCACACATGTTATTGCACACATGTTATTGCACACACACCGTCATTGCACACATACTGTTATTGCACACACACCGTCATTGCACACATACTGTTATTGCACACATGTTATTGCACACATACTGTTATTGCACACACACTGTCATTGCACACATACTGTTATTGCACACATACTGTTATTGCACACATACTGTTATTGCACACATCTCGTTATTGCACACATCCCGTCATTGCACATACCCTGTCACTGCTCACATACTGTCATTGCTCACATACTGTCATTGCACACATCCCGTTATTGCAGGATAATATTAATTCAACCTTTCCAGTTTAAATTGATATTATACAAACTGTGTACTAACCCCAGGCTCTGTGGATCAAAACACACATGAGGATCCTGCAGAGAGAATGACAGAGGTTAAGGTCACCTGGTCAGGCGCAGATCTAACAGCGCAATATGTTTTCTTATTAAAAAATAGGAATTTTCCATCAACCACCTTACATTTCTCATTCTTTTCTCTTCTCTGACGTCTTTGATCATCGGCACAGCAACATGTAAACAGACGTTATTCCTGATATTGACCATTCATTTCAGTATTTATTGCAGTGCTGTCTGGGGATGTGTGGGTAAAAAACTTGAGGTCAGTCGCAATTGACCCTGAAATAGGTTTATTTTTGTTACCTCGCCTGTACTTGTTCGCCTGCAGTGAAGTCTCATCAAAGCTGAAAATAGTCTAGACACATAAACGCCTGTTCCATTTCAACTACAGATTTGACGCTAATTAATTTGATGTCCTTTATGAAGCGGCAGACCCAGCTAAAGCTGTGTCACAGACAATCACGCACATGTCCACAGAGATGGACACCTGGGAAACGGAGGTGGCAGGTGTCCTGGAAGTGTTACGATCTATTTACACAAAAAGAAAACCCGTATTTATGCCCTGGAGGCGACAAGTAAAGATGTCAACCCTGGTCCTCTTGTAGATATTGTGCTGGGGGGTACACAAATATTTTTAAATAACGCATTGTGATTAGTTTAAATGCAATTGTTCACATTATCTTATCTGTCATTGCACACATCCAGTTATTGCACACTTACTGTCATTGCACACATCCAGTTATTGCACACATCCAGTTATTCACAGTACTGCCATTGCACACATCCAGTTATTGCACACATCAGTTATTGCACATACTGCCATTGCACACATCCAGTTATTGTACACATGCTGTCATTGCACACATCCCGTCATTGCACAGATCCTGAAAGCTGTATTTATGCCCTGGAGGCAACGAGTAAATACGGTTTATGGTTCTTGTTTTGAATAAAAAGCACTTGTACATGGAGTTTGCTGCTACAAAAATGTGTATATGTTTCTCCACGCTTGTACAAGTAATCCTCCGAAGTGAAATGTTAAAAATATGATTTCTATCTTGGTGTTTATTGTTTTTATTATTGATGTACTTTTTACAGCAGCTGGATTTACGTGGAATGAAATGTAACCTCCATTTGGTGTTTCTATTTCCTCTTGGTAATGAGATCCAAGTTGAACTCCCAAACCTCTATATTTAATGAAAGACTTGAGTGTCTTGTTCACAGAGTGAATGGGAGAGAATGTAATGGGTATATACAGGCCACATATGGACTTCCTCTCAGTTAGAGTTCTGTTTATGGGTAGTGGTGAACTGGTGTTTGACTGACGGCACACTAGACCAAAATACACTCTTAGAAGGACTGCTTCTGAACTGTTTTTTAAAGACGGATTACTGGGAAGCAAAAGCTGACGGGGGGTGGCGTGGAATCCCAACACACTATCGATACGCTCCTCTGTTTTAAAGTAAAGAAAAAAATGCATTTATCCATTAAGTTAGAGAAGCCAAAACTTGTTTGCTTAAAGGAGACATATAGTTTTTTTGAGCTTGGAATCATGTAAGGCATAGCTTCTGTCTCATGTGACTGTAATAGTATTGATGTCATTGTACCTCCATGACTTCATACTGAGCATTTTTCTTTTTCATTTTAAAACAAAAGCAGGTAAGTAAATTTATCAGTGTGTTTATTACTTAATAGCACAGCAGTGTTTGCATCCGGTAAATTTGCAATATGTGGAAAAATATTGGAAACATTTTGTTAAAAAACATACGATCAAAACAAAAAAAATATGTATAAATATTAATTCAGTCCTGCACCGCACCCTGTTCTTGTTCTACACAACCTGAGTCCTGCAGCGCGGTGGGATCCTGGGTCCTTTTTGTAGCCTGGGATCTATAGCTCGTTGCCTCCGCGTGGAGCCGCTCCCTCTCTCAGTTGTGGATCTCCCCGAGGTTTCTCACTTTTCTCCCACTGGGTTTTAGAGTTTTGCCTTGCTTATGCAGGAGGGTCTGTTGGACAGTTTAGTGGTTCTAACAAGAAGGACTGTGGTGATGAACCAGGACACTCAACATTCTACAACATTTATGGAAATTTATCAGCATTCTTGGGACTTTGGACTCTCCTTATGGCACCAATACCTATGTTTTTTTATGTTTTTTGTGTTTTGAACTGTTCGATTTCTCTGATTTAAAGATTTGTGTTGGCAATTTCAAACGGTTTTGTTGAAATCCCATGAGAGTACGGTTGTGATTTTAGGGCTTATTAAAGCGAATAAAGTGAATTGAATAATAAGGCAGAAGCCTATAGAGGACTGTACATAGGACTGCTATACAGCGAGGCAACAATCAGGTGTATGTGTTTGTCCTCCATGGGTCCCTGTGGCAAAATGACAATGGGGTCAGTTGGGAAGACCAACACGTGATCAGGGAAAGGATTACATGGCAGCTTTGATCCAGAATTCTGGAATGTCTGCATGGGATAATCACTCACAGTAATCCAAGGGTAGACCACGGCTGATTGGTGGCGGCTGTATATCGGGGTTCGATACAAGTGTGGGCACCCTCGGGGTCTATATTACTATGAATAGAGGCTGAGAGGGTGGTAGCTATTCGAGTCAAGGCAAAGACGGGTCTTTGGGGAGGTGAGAGTGGAGTCAAGTATAAACAATTGCAGCAGAATATAATGTAGTACTTATTGGATCCGTTAGGATATAAGGTAAGGAACGTCGGATACTTGAATGCAAATGTAGTGCGTGATTAAAGATTGGTATTTGGTACTTGACATTACGTGTGATTTATACACTAAGATCGTACAGGTATATGCACATGTATGTAGGAGGACCGGCCTCAGAGTTTATTTTCTCAGAACACCACTCTTAGCCACAGCGTTCCTCCCCACTCCTCTCTCTTCATACGGTGTTGTTTATTCTGGCCATTCACTCCCTCCGGCCTTTAACCTCCATCTCGCTCCTATTGGAGACTCATCATATGCTGTTCGGATGTTGTTTGTGTGATGTGTGCAACGTGCTAGAGTGTGCCCAGGAGGGAGGTTATTATTCAACTGTTTTTGTGTCTTTTAGCAATTTTCTGATTTCTTGTTTTTTCAAAGCCTAAGAGGAAGAATGGCTCATTTATAGAACACATGTTCACACTGGACTAGGAGCTATGTTACACACCTCCAAGCCAGCTCTAATTTTGTAGTCTATAGCATCACGAATTAGGGGTCAAGATCAAGATTAGCCAAAACAGCATCTATCCATGTGCCTGGTTGGAATGTAATTGTAGTCATTATACTTTCCTATAACCCTCACAGGGGGGCCAATTACATTTGCATGACAGGGAAAACATTTGATATTTGGGGCGAAAATGATCAGTAATATACAATCCTGACTTTTTTTGACGGATGATCCTGGGGAGCTATGTTGTCTGGGGCTTCATGCCCCTTGTAGGGTCTCCCATGGCAGACAGGTCTCGGTGTTGTGGATTGAAAAGTCAGACGAAGCGCATTCCGAAGCCACCATCGGACAGCACTATTATGAAATCGGTGACGTCACGTCGCCCGGCCATGGCGAAAGCGGAGCGCCTCTGGGTGGCCGGCCTTAGCCCACGGGGTCCGGCCGGGCTCAGCCCGACAGGGATGATTGTGACCCGGTCCTCCTGTTGTCCCAGGATTCCCACCACCCGCAGAGGGGTCCGTTGTTGGTGGCGCGGTGACTGAGAGGACTGGGCAGCATAGTTCGAAGGCGGGAGACGCCAGGAGACCTAGTCCGCACACACAAACATCTGGCTCTTGGGACGTGGGAACGTCACCTCACTGGGGGGGGGGAAGGAGCCCGAGCTCGTGGGGGAGGTGAGGATGAGAGATACCGACTAGAGAGATAGTTGGCCTCGCCTCCACACACAGCTTGCGGGCTCTGGAACCCATCTCCTCGCAGAGGGGTTGGACGCTCCACTTTTCTGGTTGTTTCTCGCGGGGTGCGGGGCGAGAGGCGGGCAACGCGGGGGGGGCCATACTGATTGCCCCCAATCTCAGCTGCCACGTGTTGGAGTTCTCCCGGTTTTGCATGAGGGAGGGTCGCGTCCCTCCGCCTTCGGCTAGGGTGGTGGGACTAGGTCTCTCACTTGTTGTGACGGCCTACGGGCCTAACAACAGGGCAGAGTACTCGGTCTTCTTGTAGAGCCCTGCACGGGCCTATTATCGGGGCCGGTGCCCGGCCCTGGCCGACGGAAATGTTCGGGGGTGGCGCTCCCCCAGCCCGGCCCGGCCCGATATGGGTTTCTCAATTTTTCAGGCCCGAAACCCGCAATCAAGACCCGCCTGTTTTGTTTTGTTGTAACTCTCCATAACAATGTTTTAGCGTAGTTATAGGGGTGCCGCGCACTGTTATGACCCACGACAGGAGTTAAGCTAGAGGGCGGAGTTATACATGGTAGTGATGAGTTCTGTGTGTGCGGAGAGTGGTGCCAAGTGAACGGGCCTCCGCATCTGTATGATGGCCCGATGCTGCAATACACCTGTAAGTAACGCTATGTGCCCCCCTGTCAATGACAAACACTACACAGAACAACAAACACTACAGCGTGATAGAACGATTATATTCAGTGGGTGCGTTCGTTTAAATTATTCTGCCGCTCTGAAAATGAAGAGCCCGAGCCCGGCCCGTGTCCGAGGTCATTATGCGGGGTCATCGGCCGAAGCCCGGCCCTCCGGGCCAAGGGCTCAAGTGCAGGGCTCTACCTTCTTGGAGTCCCTGGGTGGGGTACTGGAGCGGTGCACCTACGGGGACTCCGTTATTCTCCTGGGAGACTTCAACACCCATTGTGGGCGAAAATGGCCAGTGACACTTGGAGAGGGGTGATTGGAAGAACGGCCCCCCTGATCTGAACCCGAGCGGGGTTCAGTTGTTGGACTTCTGTGCCAGTCACAGTTTGTCCATCACAAACACCATGTTCGAGCACAAGGGTGTCCACCAGTGCCACGTGGCACCAGGACACCTAGGGCCGGAGGTCGATGATCGACTTTGTTGTCGTATCATCTGACCTTCACGGCCGTCCGCGTGTCTCGGACACTCGGGTGAAGAGAGGGGCGGAGCTGTCAACCTATCACCACCTGGTCAATAGTTGGATCCGCTGGCAGGGAGGGAAGCCGGTCTCAGACCTGGCAGGCCCATAGCGGTGTAGTGAGGGTCTGCCTGGGAACTGTCTCGCTGAGCCGCCCTGTCAGACGGACTTTCAACTCGCACCTGCGGGGAGAGCTTCTCCCAGGTCCCGTCGGAGGTGGGCGGAATATTGAACTCTGAGTGGACCTTGTTCTAAGGCCTGTCACACAAGATTACAAATTGTGCTGGACGGATTAATTGATCTCAGAATAATTTTGCGAATAAGGATACTATTGTCGTTCTGTTGAGATCATGTTCATCTAATAGCCAATGATAATGATTGCAGGTACATCACATAATGCAAGGACTTTTATATAACCGCAGTAGGTGTTCACGGAGGTTGCGTTCATAATTTTGAGTACTTCGCGCATCGGGCAAACACGCTAACGCTTGCAGCGCTCGTTTTAGTCCACTACTAGAAGCCTGAATGAGAAACATACTACTGTGTCCTCCCCCATTTCGTCAATCCTGGTTATGTCCTGGTTTAGGTTAAATGTTTTGGCTGTAATTTTGTATTTTTGGTTATTTCAGTCCGCTCTACTAGACCGTAATGTTCCCGTGACCACTTTGGGCTCTCTGACCCGAGAGAGGAGAGGGAGATGAGTGTTGAGAGAGAGACGGGAAAACAAACAAGCATGCAATAAATGGAAAAATTATTGAGCTAATTTAATTAACATGCGATGATTAATTGATTTATTGAATTAATCGTGACAGGCCTACATGTTCTCTTCCTCTATCGCCGATGCGGCTGCTCCGTAGTGTGGTTGCAGGGGTCTCTGGTGCTGGTTCTGGCGGCAACCCCAGAACCCGGTGGTGGACACCAGCAGTAAGGGATGCCGTCAGGCTGAAGAAGGAGTCCTATCGAGCAATGATGATTCGGGGGGGGACTCCTTGAGGCAGCTGTCCAGTACCGGCTGGACAAGCGTTTGCCGCATCCCGGGCCTGTTGCAGAGGGAAAAAAACCCGGGATGGGAGGAGTTCGGAGAGTTCCATGGGAGCATGACTATCGGTCGGCCTCGAAGAGAATTCTGGCAAGGCCAGCGCCTCAGGAGGGGAAGCAGTTCTTTGCCAGCGCCGTTGGTGTACGGTGCGGGCGTCGGGCTCGCGCACGCACGCCCGCTGACCATCTTCCTAACATGGTGGATATGTTTGGGCGAGGTAGAAGGCATCCTTTGATGTTCTCCTCGAATCCCCCCGTCACGTCCTCCGTTCCGGAGCAGAGGCTGAGGTGTTGGGGCCGGGAGTGGATGAGATCCGTCTGGACTTTCTTTAGTCTCTGGATGTTGTTGAATGGGACTGTCTGGCTGACACGTGTCTGCAAACATCGCGTGGCGATCGGGGGCAGTGCCAATGGCAGGGGCAGACCGGGGTGGTAGTGGTCCCTCTCTACATGAAGGGGGACCGGGAGGGTGTGTTCCAAATTTTCGCTGGGATCACATCCTCAGCCTCCCCGGTAAGGTCATTCAAGGTACTGGGAGGAGACTTCGGTCCGCCCCCCCCCCCCCCCCCTATTGGGGGTGTGGTCTTTGTTTGAATTCGTCGGGTAGTCGAGCAGTATAGTCTAGTCTCGTGCAGGGTTTGGGTGGGGTGTGTTGCTCGTATACTGTCCGTCCAATTCTGGCAGTATCTTGCCAGATGGTTCATGGGGATTGTTCCGCCCATACCTGTCTGTGCCGTAAGATTGCTGCCGTTATTGTGGGATTTGGAGAAGGCGTTCGACGGTGGTCCCCGGGGGTGTCTCGTTGGGGGGGTGTTCTTCCGGTGAGAGGACTGGGTCCAGGGGGTCCTGTGCTGAGGGTGTCCGGTCCCTGTATGAACGGAGCCAGAGCTGGTGTTTCGCATCGCCGGCAGTAAGTCAGACTGGTCCGGTGCTGTTGGCCTCCGCCAGGGCTGCCCTTTGTCACCGGTTCTGTTCACTGTTCTTTATGGGGGACAGAATTTTAGGCGCCAGGCTCTTGGGACGGAGGAGGCTCAGTCACTCGGGAGGAGATCGGAGTAAGCCGCTGCTTCTCTACGTCGAGAGGAAACCAGTTGCGGTTGGCTCGGGGTCGTTCGGATGCCTCCTGGACGTCTCCTGGGGAGGTGTTTCGGGCGACGTCCCACTGGGAGGAGTGGCCCCAGGGAAGACCCAGGACACGTTGGTAGGGACTATGTCTCTCAGCTGGCCTGGGGACGCCTTGGTGTCCCCCGGATGAGCTGGAGGGAAGGGTGTGTAGATAGGGAAGCTGCCCCCGCGCCTGTCAGGAAGAAGCGGCGGGAAGAAGGTGTGGAATGGAATGGAATGGACTGTTTTTGAGAGAGACTTCCCGGCAATGCATTCAGGGATGATGAAGATTTGAAACATTGGCCACTGTGGTAAAATAGAGCTGACTAGGGAAAACCCAGAGGAAATATAATCTACTAATTGCCTGTACTGTAGCATCTTTTATATACATCTTTCATTTTTATGCTACTTTTGGTTTTAAACTTTTTGGAAATGAGACAGCCTCCGACCCACTGGTGCGTAGGTGGGAAAACGGTGTGTTGCTAAAGCTCCAGCCAGAGGTATTCTGACTGATATAAAACGGGTCCGGAAAAATGGATGTGGAGTAGTGGTGGTAAAAGAAATGTTTGTTCTTGTTGCAAATACTGCAACGCCCCTGCCTGGAGAGGGATAATACATAATGTACCCAACCTGTACAAAAGGTTGAATAGTTATATATCCTGAGACGCAGTACATGCAGCTGTCTGTGATTCTGAACAACGAGAAATGGATTTGTTTGTGGTCTTGTAGGTATTAATCAAGGAAGCATGTTACAGACGGCAACCACTTTCCAGAGACAATGACTATGGACTCTAGACGAGCTCAGAATACTATACGTAAGTTTTCCGTGAAGTTGAAAGCTGATGGCATAGATGTTCCTTTGGGATAGTTAGATTCCGTCCATGTGTGCAGGTATTGTCCGGGCCTCCAGCTGTTCCCATCTTCAGTTACTGTCCTGCTGGGGGATGTGGGTCGACTGTGTGTCGGTGTGGGTCATCTTACAAGTAAAACTAAACAGTCCTTCTAAGTGCAGGGATCCTCTTTGGTAGCAGCAGGTGATGTTAAAGCACTGGTTTGACGTGCTGCAGCTCAGCTCATGATCCACACTAGTGATCTACAGGTAAACACAATCAATGAAAAATCCCCC